>AWOL01S0003937.1:0-35959 GCA_000715115.1 Nicotiana otophora | reverse complement strand
CATGATCTTCAATATTTGTAACCTCATAGGTAACATGATTAGTTTGCTTACGATGCATTTTTATGTATGAAAATATAGGGTGTAACAATTATTCATGGCGTAATGGCCGTATTTCACATTCAACACTTTCATTTCTTCCCTTTAATAGATCATCATCTTAATTATCAACAAGTAGAATATTCCGGAAATCACAACTTTAAGTTCATTTGTAATGAAAACTTTAAACACAATAGATTTCTTTCCAATAAATGGAGTAAAATGATTGGCAATCGAAGCACAAGTTAAAACCATACACAATTTCCACTCACGAATATGTAAGAACGCAAAACACATTGAAAAATACTTACAAAGCATAACATTAGCTAAAACAGCCACATATGGGCATCACTTGAGTTCATAAGCTTTTAGCCAATTATATTATCGAAGTCAATTTTGGAATAGTTGAGTGAAAGCTCATTTCATAATCTTTCTTACATTATTTCATTTCATTGGCACCATTGGCCACAAGTATAACTTTCACTATTGGCACGTTGGCCACACTTTATATCCCCAATTCACTGATTTCACTTCCAACCATCTTTATTGGTTATCAACAATAAGACATTTCCAATCAATACTTTAGGTACACATATGAGTAATTAAGAGTCTTAAGAATATTGAGATTTTCTCACACAATTTGGCATACTAGCTTTCATTTGAAATACGATTCAAAGCCACAACATTTTAATACGCAACCCATACTTTGAACATCTATCTTTCGATATAAGGCTCATTCGGGATAATCAAATTTATAGGGAATAACCCGGAATATAGAAGTTAGGAATCTTAATCCAATCATACTTGATCTTACGGAAACATTATGGAATTCGATTCTAAGAGAGAAAGTTTAGCCAATATACCTCAATTGAGCTTCCTAAACTCTAGAAGGTTCCGGAATTCTTAACAACTTCAATCTATTTTAGAAATATAACAAATTGAACCAAAATTAGGAAGATGATCATGGTTCTAGCTCACTTGAGCATTTTATCAAATACTAGGTGTGCATAACATTTAACTACCTCTAGTAATGGTGTTTCTTCCTCCAACAATACCTCCTTACCACCAACAAGAGATACTACATCTTTTGTCCACTAACTACCTTCTTAGCACCATTATAATCATCAATGAACTCACATCTACCAAATTTTACTAATTAACTTGTTACAAAATCTCTACCACACCCAATAATCTAGTTTAAGTATTTATGGCTTCCAATCACCATCTCATAAATGCTAGTACTTAGTCCTTGCTCGTTTATTCACTAACAATCTATGCACGTAGTTTTAAGGTTGAAAGATTACCTCTTGTAGACAAAATCTTGAAAGTCAACTTTTGGGGTGTTCTTGAGATTTTGAAGAAATCCTATGGAATCCAATGCAAAACCTTGTTGTAACTAGTGACTGAGAAGTGAAATCATCATAAAACACACTTAAAAACTCACCTAAGATGTGTATTTGAAGCCTTGGCCGGATGGGTGGTGAAGAGAAAGCCCTAGTCTTGAAGAAATAACTTAGACCCTTTCTATACCCGTCCTTGGGGGTATTTAATGGGTTCTTACGTGCGCGGCCGCGGATTAGCCGCGGATTGGCTGCGGATTGGAGGCAGAAACTCTTAAATATGTGCGGCCGCAGATTTGGCCGCGCATCTGGCTGCGCATATGACACATGTCCAGTATAATGGCCATAACTTTCTGTATACATATCCAAATGATGTATGGTTTGATGCGTTGGAAACTAGATTCAAAGGGCTTTAATTATATAGGTCGATTACAACCTAAGTAATTATATGGAGGGAGTCCTATTCATTTGATGTCGGGTATTGTGCCAATTGAAATATTCTTTCCACTTAATGTGTCCAACTTGTTCCATACAAGTTCTTGCCATTCCCAAAACTCCTTAGTATGTTCCAACACACCTTAAACATACATTATCAATTCAACATTATGTATCTCTATCCCATAGGACTCCTTAAATACTCAAATATGTTATTCCCAAATACCGTTGGCACACTTTAAAAACTTAAATCATTAGGAAATTTTTACGGAGCCTTACATTCTCCCCCACTTAGGATCATTCGTCCTCGAATGAGGAGTAGAGTCCGTCCCAAAACACTTAACATAACTCGACTCTTCTTTCAAACATTTCAATCCCCCAAATTTGACTAACTCCAAAACTTTTCTGAAATTTCGGCAGAGTCTCCCCTGTAATTGGGCCTAACCACCTGCCAGAGAATCACCAAAACCACCCTAACAACATATCCATAACTCAACAGAGCATCACATTATATTTCAGCAACACTGATCTCAACATTAAGGGAATTACATTAACAGAAGTGGTATCTAGACATGAGTTGCACATATTTAAATCATAACACGTATATAAAGCCTTTCGATTCACAATCATTTGACTATACACTCAAGTGAGAACATTTTATTTCGTTAACACTTTTGGACCTCAAGGTGGCTTTCTCGACATATAGACTTCATCATAACATGTTAACGAAGACAATCTCAACCCTTGGACTTATCTAACAAGGATGGAAAATAGATACCCCTCTTAAACCAATTATCTATTAACTTCACATTCACTAGCTTTCATCGGAATTATAGACAAAGGATTTATAATTACCTTCTGGAACCTAGATACATGATGCATCGGGTGCATAAGGCCTAATATGGCAAATAGATACCCCTCATAAACCAATTATCCATTAACTTCACATTCACTAGCTTTCATCGGAATTATAGACAAAGGATTTATAATTACCTTCTGGAACCTAGATACATGATGCATCGGGTGCATAAGGCCTAATATGGCAAATAGATACCCCTCATAAACCAATTATCCATTAACTTCACATTCACTAGCTTTCATCGGAATTATAGACAAAGGATTTATAATTACCTTCTGGAACCTAGATACATAATGCATCGGCTGCATAAGGCCTAACAATGGGAAAACATCATACTCATAGTTTGACCTATTTCCTTCAATATTTCATAAGGCCTAATATGACTACGCATACTTTATCTTCATTAACAATTCACCCAAGATATTGATAGAGAAAATCTTGATAATAATCCATTCACTTTCTTCAACTCTAAATCACTACGCCGAACACCCAAACTAAACCCTTTGGCGGCCTCCAACAATTAGTCTAAGATGTGCTAGCTTTAATATTAACATAAAACTTCCTATCCAATATGTTTGTTCACTGGATAACGCTTCTTTTTTGACATGTTTGAACCTTCAACCCCCATAGGTTACTATAAATAGGAACAACGAGGTCCGAGATTGGGTTGGA
Source organism: Nicotiana otophora (assembly GCA_000715115.1). NCBI lineage: Eukaryota > Viridiplantae > Streptophyta > Magnoliopsida > Solanales > Solanaceae > Nicotiana > Nicotiana otophora. Next base: position 32,617 of record AWOL01S0003937.1, on the reverse strand, counting down.
ATTTTTCAAGAATCCATCAATGTGCTGAGCAGGGCATTTCAGGAGGTTATATCCTAAGAGACATGAAGGTTACTACAAATAGTGCTGACATGGCTAATCATTGTGATGAAATCATTGGTTCGACACCTGAGGCATAGAGTTGCCTAGTAGGCATTGATTTCAATTCAATATGCTCATGATATGTGTTAGAATCTGAAATAATCACGAGTGAAACCACATAGGTAGGATATCCAAATATTGGGGTTGAGGGACTTACTTGCTATCCCTTGGCTGTTAGGGCAGTTCCTTAGCTGGTAGCCTTTGACTCTGCACCCGAAACATTTATCCGTGCCACGTTTGCACAAATGACGCCTCCTACACTTAAGACATGGGGGCCTCTACTGTAGCTGATAATCCCCATTTGACGGGACCTGCTGATTAGTTCCCTTGTTGCCTTGGTTACTATGGCCCCACCGCTGCTGATCAGGCCCTGATGGTAGTGCTCTAGCTGTAGACTGAGCAATTGATTGTGTGAGTCCGGATGACACTCTCCTATGTAATGCCTTTCCACCATTACCCCCACTGTAGGAGCCATTAAGATTGCCCGCGGATCGGATCTTTTTATTATTATCTTGCTCTCTCTTTCTTAACTTTCGATCCTCCGTAGCTTGAGCAAACGCCACAATTTTTCTATAATTCATATCAGAATTCAAGGCAGTCGTAGAGGCCACATTAATTACCAAGGGATTAAGTCCTTGCACAAACCGTCGCACCCTAGCCTCCATAGTGGGCAACATATAAATAGCATACTTGGACAGGTGTGCGAATTTCATATGGTAATCCCCCACACTCAAGCTACCTTGCCTCAAGTTCTCAAACTCAGCAGCACGGGCTGCCTTAGTTTTGGTAGGTAAGAAATGATCAATGAAGGCATCAGAAAACTCACCCTACCTCGCCAGAGAGCTCCCTTCTTCACGTGACTCCTCCCATAATTCAAACCAAGAATATGCCACCTCTTTCAGGTGGTAGGAAGCCAACTCCACTGCCTCTGTTTTAGTAGCACGCATAACTCTGAGAGTCTTGTGCATCTAATCAATGAAACCCTGGGGATTTTCCTCTGGGTTAGTACCCGTGAACACTGGAGGATCCAAATGGAGAAACCTGTTCACCCTGGAACCAGTAGAATCCCCTGGCTGACTGGAAGAAGTGAGTGCAACATTTTACCTCCGGGTCTGGGAAGCCACTATTTGAGCCAACATCTGTATGGCTCCCCTATGATCAACATCAGAAACCCCAGAATCAGAAGCTAGAACTGGAGGTGGAACTGGTATATCAGTTGGAGGAACTATTGCACCCTCAGTAGGTGTAGGGACAGGTGCGGTCTGATCAGTTGTAGTAGAGTCAGGCAGTGTAGTAGCTGAAGGAATATCCTCACTCCTCAGGTGCTCACCCTCATCATCAATTATAGGATCAATTGTTACTCCTGGGGTGACATTGGCTCTTTGGCTAGTTCTTGCCTTCTTCTTAGGTGCCATGTACTGAAAATTATAGCAACGCAGGAGTTAAAGGAGGAACAATCTTACAACCAGCTTTATCGCACAATCAAGAACATGAAAGAAGGGTATTATTCCTAAATGCCCATGTACCATCATAATTATAGATGTGGTCGATAACACACCGATAATAAGGACTCTACTAGACACGGCTCCGAGAAATCCTAGGATATTTTAAAATATTAGACTCTGATACCAAGTTTGTCATGCCCCAAAATCGAGGAGCGCTACCGGCGCTCAACCGAGAGAACCCGGCCGAGCAAGCCTATAAGATTACCTTCTACACAAACTCATCCATGAATAAAGAGGAGAGATACTCCATTAATCAACACTAAAAAGATTTCATTAATAACTTCCATTTCATTCCCATTAGCAGCTTCATTCATAATTTCCAAAATATTACGCGTTTATAGAATTAATGAAAAACATGTTTTTCAAATACCAACATTTCTAGTTCAATTCCGAAAATCAACCAAAACCCACAACCTGTCTACGGAGCCTCTAAGTACAATAGAAGAGTAATATGAAAATGCCAGTAACAAGGCCCCGGCTATACCTCAAAACACAATACATGAGAAATAAAAGGTACATGACCCTGAAATGAAGTGGGGCTCACCAAATTAGCTGAAAAGAGTGTACTACTATCATTGATCAATGTCGCATGCTGTAGAACCACCTGCATCCATTAAAGATGCAGCACCCCCGGCAAAAGGGACGTTAGTACTTTCGAATAGCACTAGTATGTATACCTAGAAATCCTCTTTCAAAATAGAATGCCCATATTATCTATACATGGAACACATAATATAATGTAATTTAAACAACATGTACAAACAAGGACAACAAAAGTGGCACCTATTGTCTGCAATAATAATGTGTCTCATTAGACCGTATTTAGTGTTCACATATCATATTATACACTTGTGCGTTTCGTAGACCGTCCATAGTGTTTATTCATACCATACACCTATACTTCTCATACACAATGCACCTATGCGTTTCGTAGACCATCCATAAGATTTCATAACACAATATACCTATGCGCTTCATAGACCGTCCACAGGATTTCATAACACAATATACCTATGTGTTTCATAGACCGTCCACGGGATTTCACAATACAATATACCTATGCATTTCATAGACCGTCCACAAGATTTCATAACACAATATTCCTATGCGTTTCATAGACTGTCCATAAGGTTTCATAACACAATATTCCTATGCGTTTCATAGACCGTCCATAGGGTTTCATAACACAATATTCCTATGTGTTTCATAGACCGTCCATAGGGTTTCATAATACAATATTCCTATGTGTTTCATAGACCGTCCATAGGGTTTCATAACACAATACTCCTATGTGTTTCATAGACCGTCCATAGGGTTTCATATCACATTGGAACCAAAAGTACAAATACGTACATCTCACAACTGTTCACACCACATATCACGTTATCCGTACTTTCAACCGCTTATAATATTATTATTTTATTAGCTCTCTTGGTCATACATATGATTCATTATTCATGGCGCAATGGCCGTATTTCACATTCCACACTTTCATTTCTTCCCTTTCATAGATCATCATCATAATTATCAACAAGTAGAATATTCCAAAAATCAAAACTTTAAGTTCATTAGTAATGAAGACTTTAAACACAATAGATTTCTTTCCAATAAATGGAGTAAAATGATTGGCAATCGAAGCACAAGTTAAAATCATACACAATTTCCACTCACGAATATGTAAGAACGCAAAACACATTGAAAAATAATTACAAAGTATAGCATTAGCTAAAACAGCTACATATGGGTATTACGTGAGCTCATAAGCTTTTAGCCAATTATATTATCGAAGTCAATTTTGGAATAGTTGAGTCAAAGCTCATTTCATAATCTTTCTCACATTATTTCATTTTATTGGCACCATTGGCCACAAGTATAACTTTCACTATTGGTACGTTGGCCACACTTTACATCCCCAATTCACTGATTTCACTTCCAACCATCTTTATAGGTTATCAACAATAAGACATTTCCAATCAAGACTTTAGGTACACTTATGAGCGATTAAGACTCTTAAGAATATTGAAATTTTCTCACACAATTTGGCATACTAGCTTGCATTTGAAATACGATTCAAAGCCACAACATTTTAATATGCAACTCATACTTTGAACATTTATCTTTCGATATAAGGCTCATTCGGGATAATCAAATTTATAGGGAATAACCCGAAAAATATAGAAGTTAGGAATCTTGAGCCAATCATACTTGATCGTACGGAAACATTATGAAATTCGATTCTAAGAGAGAAAGTTTAGCCAACATACCTTAATTGAGTTTCCTCAAACTCTAGAAGGTTCCGGAATTCTTAGCAACTTAAATCTATTTTAGAAATATAACAAATTGAATAAAAATTAGGAAGATAATCATGGTTCTAGCTCACTTGAGTATTTTATCAAACACTAGGTGTGCAAAACATTCAACTACCTCTATTAATGGTGTTTCTTACCACCAACAAGAGATACTACAGCATCCTTTGTCCACTAACTACCTTCTTAGCGCCATTATAGTCATCAATGAACTCACATCTACTAAATTTTACTAATTAACCTGTTACGAAATCTCTACCACACCCAATAATCTAGTTTAAGTATTTATGGCTTCCAATCACCATCTCATAAGTACTAGTACTTATTCTTGCTCATTTATTCACTAACAATCGATGCATGTAGGTTTAAGGGTGAAAGATTACCTCTTGTAGACCAAATCTTAAAAGTCAACTTTTGGTGTGTTCTTGAGATTTTGAAGAAATCCTATGGAATCCAATACAAAACCTTGTTGTAACTAGTGATTGAGAAGTGAAATCATCATAAAAACACACTTAAAAACTCACCTAAGATGTGTATTTGAAGCCTTGGCCGGATGGGTGGTGGAGAGAAAGCCCTAGTCTTGAATAAATGACTTAGACCCTCTCTATACCCGTCCTTGGGGGTATTTAATGGGTTCTTACGTGCGCGTCCGTGGATTGGAGGCAGAAACTCTTAAATATCCGCGGCCGCGGATTTGGTCGCGCATATGATACATGTCCAGTAAAATGGCCATAACTTTCTGTATACATATCCAAATGACGAACGGTTTGATGTGTTGGAAACTAGATTCAAAGGGCATTAATTTTATAGGTCGATCACTACCTAAGTCATTATATTGATGGATTCCTGTTCATTTGAAGTCGGGTCTTGTGCCAATTGAAATATCTTTTCCACTTAATGTGTCCAACTTGTTCCACACAAGTTCTTGTCATTCCCAAAACTCCTTAGTATGTTCCAACACACCTTAAACATACATTATCAATTCAACATTATGTAGCTCTATCCCATAGGTCTCCTTAAATACTCAATTATGTTATTCCAAAATACCGTTGGCGCACTTTAAAAACTTAAATCATTAGGAAATGTTTACGGGGCCTTACACCGCGGGTGCGACAAACCTCTATTTCTGTACAAATCCCTATGTCTGTCGTCTTCACTTCTGCAATCCAATCTCCGCATCTGCACTCTCGCATTCGCGCCAATTCTTCACATTTGCGGTCCCTCCAGCCTCTATCCATACTTGCACCTGCGATCACCTATCTGTTTTTGTGGACTCACACTTGCGCACCAAAACCTCGCAGGTGCAAAAAACACTAGTACCAGAACTGCCAATCAACCTTAAATTTATCTGAAATCCATCTGAAACACACTGAGCCCCTCTGGACCCCATCCAATCATACCAATAGGTCCTAGTACATCACCCAAACCTATACAAGGGCTCCAAATATTGTAGTAATTATCTAAACCAAGAACGTCGATCAAGATCAATCTCTTAAGTTAATAAACTTTCAAATTCAAACCAGGCGTCCGATTCAATCCTAACCAATACGGAATAAACCCAAACATTGCACAAAAGTTTTAAATGACAAAAAGGACCTATTCCAATTCCTGAAACAACAATCCAAATTCAATAGCCTCAAAGTCAATTCCTGGTCAACCTTATGAACTTTCCAAACCTTCAAATTTCTAACTTTTGACAATTAGAGCTAAATCAAAATTAGGAAACTCCAAATCCTAATCTGAACATATGCCTAAGTCCAAAATTACCATACGAACCTATTGGAACCATCAAGATGCAAATTCGAAGTTGTTTACTCAAAAGTCAAACTTTGGTCAACTCTTACATCTTAAGCTTCCAAAATAAGACAAAGTGTCTCAATATTCTCTAAAACCTTCCCGAAACCAATCCCAACCATCCCCGCAAATCACCTAACATCAAATACACATACAGGGAATATCAAATAGGGGAACATTACTAAAATAGTTAAAACGACCGGTCGAATCATTATAGAACCCAATACAACTACCCTAAAAATCGGTGTCACAAGTCATGAGCTTATAAGATTAGGAATACAATGTTTATATGAAAAATTATTTGTTTGAAATATACAAAAATAAATACAAGGCCCTAAGTTACTACGAACAAGCTAGAAACTCACAACTGGAACGTTGATGTATCTCCAGTGCTCGCTCTTGAACTCTGTAACAACTCAACACCATTATCTATATACAGGGTGCAAAAGTGTTGTATAGGTACACCAACCCATAAGTATCATCAATTGTCCGCAACGAATTAGTGGACAAAGTTTATCAAAAATACTCATTTTGTAAACCTGTGTAGCTATTATATCTAACATTAACAATACTAACGCATAAAAATGGTATAATAAGATATACACAGTCAAAATATATAAAGATATGTACCCATAGATTTTATTGCATGATCCACCTTATCTCAGCTAAACAAGTCAAATGCATGTAATAATGCATCTAAATCGCATATATAATAATATGCACAATTCAACATTTATATGAAATGCATTAACATGAGCCTAATATCACAAATGCGTGATAAAGACTCAAAATTTATATCAATCGACACTCTCCAAGTGCCAAACAAATCAAAAACTTGTTACTTTCTCAAAAACCTGCATGCATACTGCCCAAGGTAAAATAGGTAAGCTATTGGCTCTAGAGGGGCAGATCCATATTCACATGCAATTGCATGGCCAATTCAACATACACCATATATTTAGCAGGGACAGCTCAGCATGCCAAGCCGCATAGACAAATCACATGTGTATCATAATCACATGGACAACTCAACATGCTAAACAAATGCAATTTTCATGCATATCATAAACTGTACGGACTACTCAACATGTCAAAACCACATCAATGAGTGAAACTTATATGTAAATGATAATGCATATATCTAATGCATGACGAATAGTTTAAACATGTAATATGACATATAGATAAACTGTAATGTTAAATTAGCATAAGAAGGATTCCTACAACAGTATACTAGCATAAGAGAAATGATTAAACAGTCATGCATCAACTAATCATGACATACAATATCCTTTCATGTTAAACTAACATGTGAGAGATGTCTATAACATGATACTAGCATGTAATGATGCACAAATACTCATAACATAGAGAATAGTAAGTTAAGCATGGATAGCTTTATTAATATATATACACCTGAAACTGCATATATACTCGTCACTTCATATATGCAGAATCTCCCATTTACATAATACACAAACAACAAGTCAATTTGAGAAACATTCTCTCAGTCTTAGCTTACCTTGGTTCTATCTATTATTAGCCTCCAAGAATTGCCTTTGCTTGCTCCAAATTTACCACTTAACTCGTTGTCTAGTAAAAATTATACTCAACGAGGTTAAACAAGACCACAAGAATTAATTCCATAATTTTAGCTAGGCTAAATTCAAAGTCAACCCAAAAGATAAATCTGATCTCATATGATCAAAATCAAAAACAAAATTCAAATCCCATTAACTTATTACCTCACGAGTCCAAATATATACTTAGATTTCCATTCTAAGTTCATTAGGCACTCAAATTATCATTTAGGCAATTTTAGGTTTTCTCCAAAAACTGTTCCAAATTCACCTTCACTTCATGTTTCTAAAGTAAAATCAATGATAGATTCATGATATAATTATAGATTAAAGTTAAAACATACCATAATATTGTAGATATCAGTCTTGCTCAAAACCTCTCAAATCCAAGCTCCCAAGCTCCAAAAATAGTGAAGAATGGACCAAAATTACAAAATGGAGCTATTTATAAAAGTCTTAAATTTCAGGTGTGTTATATCATGTGCGTAGAACATGTTATAACACTTGAACTTTCAGGTATGATATTAGGTGAGGGAACCTGTTATAACACCTAAATTTTAGCTACAATACACCTTAATGCCTGCACTAATAGAATTTACTGCAACTTCCTCAACTTATCTCCAAACGCACCAAAACTCATCCGAGTCCTCAGAACATCTCTGATCCATCCCAACAAATCCAAAAGTATTATACGAATATATCAAAGGCCTCAAAATATGTAACAAAGTGCAAATACTAAAATTAAGGGATATAGTTATCACATGAATTTCTAAAACTTCCATGTTACATGTAATGGTGTCGGAACACTCTAGAGTGTCTCGAGTTCCAAACCAACCATACCCGTGAGCCCCAAAATTTCATATGAACCTACAAAGAGTCTCAAAACATACAAGGGCACACAATGACACAAAAATAGAGATGAGTCATTATATTCTCCCCTACTTCTATAGTCTAAGCAAACACTATGCGAACAAACTGGGCTCGGGGATTGGGGGTTAGCGGATGAGGTTTGGGGCTTGGGGTCAGTGTTAGGGGCAAGGGTAAGGATCCCAATGTCTAGGTTCCTAGGGCCGAGGTCGATGACAAGGGTCAAGGTCTTGGGCTGGGGTTTCGGGGTCGATGTCTAAGGTTGAGGATAGAGGTTAGGGTTGGGGGTCGTGGTTTAAAGGTCAGGGATAATGGTCGAATCTGAGTCTATGGTCGGGGTCAAGGGCGAGGCAGAGGGCTAGGGTTTGGGGTCTAAGGTCGGGGTTGTGAGTGGGGTTTAGGATTCCGGGGTTCAAAGTCAAGGGGTCAGGGTAGGAGTGATAAGGTTGGCTCCTGAGGTTCTAGGTCCAAGGACGGGGTAGGGTTTAATGTTCGAGATTTAGGGTTACGGTCCAATGTTGGGAGTTTGGTTCGGGGTCCCATAATCAGAGTCTAGTTAATGGAGGTTAGGGTCTCAAGGTCCGAATTTCTAGGGGTCGGTATCCCCGTGGACGTGGTCGCAAGGGTTAGGCTCAGGACGGCCCTTAGGAGTAGGATCCAAGGCCCAAGCCTCGAGTATATGCGGGGGAGGGTGATTCGGAGTCCGGGAGATGAGGGGTAGGTTGGGCCAAAGGATTAGAGGTTGGACTAGGGGGCGGGGAGAGGGGGAAATGTTGGGGATGGGTTACGGGCAGATGTAGCGCTAGGCTAGGGTCGATTAGGGGTTGGGGGTAGGTTAGGATGGTCGAAATTGATTTGGGGTGGGTTTGGAGTGAGAACGGTTAAAAAGGTATTTTGGACAATATTTTTCCCCTTCTTGGTAGAGAAGTCATTTTCTTTAAATTAGAGGAAAATAAGTTCATAAGAAAAATATTTTTTCAAACATTTAAGCCAACCAAATATGAGAAAGTTAAAAAATATTTTCCTTCATACCAAAAACACACCCTAAGAAGTGACTCTAATTAAGAAAACCAAAAACAGCGAAGCAAATCAATAGCCACAAATGTCCTGAGATGTGAAAATAAGGAAGAAGAAAAACATATACGTAAGAAACAACTTATCGAGTAAACAAAGGCATAAATTTGGCCTTGCATGATCGAGCAAAATGATACTTTTACCCTTGGTCGACCACACTTAGCTCTTCTATGTAATAAACTACAATAGAAATATAAACATGTGTGTGTGTGTGTGTATATATATATAGGGTTTTGCTAACCTACTACAGAGTTGTAGTAGGTTAGTATTGTATACACATTTGACATCTCCAAAGTACCCCTAAAAATACATGCCACCACAATTAATATAAGGACTTTTTAGTCTTTAATCCTTGATCCCTAAATTCCCTCTCCTCCTTTCCATTTCTCTCCTGTTTCGTTTCCCGATTGAACTCCAACAAGCCCAATCCTATATTTCTGCTCATTTCTCCTCCTTAATCTTCTTGTAGCCCATAGATGCATTCGATATGATATTCCAATAAAATAAAAATCATAGACACTAAAAGACAGGTCAAAAGTTGTTAGTAAAGCATCAAACCGAATTTTTATTAAATAACATTTAGGCAAAACATTTCGATGAATAACGACATCCTAAATAGTACATCATAAGAAGAGCTCTCCAACCTTTAATGGTGGGAGAGAAATATTTTGTAAACGGGAAAGAACAAAATATTGAATTTTTTCCTGAATGAATCAAATACTTGTAATTATTGGGTATTATAATTAGAATCAAAAAGCAAAAAACAAATTATGTACATCATAATCTGATTTTTTTAAAAAAGAAATATAGTAGAATCTGAGAAGTCATGGTAGGAAATGTGAGCTCACGGATGCTCGTCAGAAGAGTTGAAGAAAAACGCAAGAGAAAAATTTAGGGAATAAAGAGCAAAAAAAATCTTATATTTAATGTGCAGGCATTTATTGTGAGGGGTATTATAGAGAAGTCAAATGTATATACAATTCACTCTCTTTCTTGGTGATACTAAATAGTACTACCTTACTCTTAAGCAACTCAAATCATCTTTGTTGTCTCCAACCCCATATTTTTTGCCCGAAGATACATGAACAATAACCCTTCCAACATCACATGATTCACTGTATCAACTATGATGCCATATCTAAGTAGAAGAATTTTTCCATCAACTCCAATCCCCAAATAAGATAGATTTGCACAAACGCACTCCATTGTCTTAGAAACATACAACTTAATCCAACCTGTGAGGCAAACACACATCAAGCCATTGGAACTAAATCTCTCTAAGTCAACCAAGTCACATAGAATGTCAAATCCAAAAGTCTACTCACAAAGTGTCTTTATCACCTTATCATACCAAAGAAACCAAGTTATTTCTATTATAATAGTGGTCAAGATACTACTATACCAACTTAACTTCTTTCGAACTACTTTTGATCCCCCTTTTAAGACATTACTGGCCTTCCTAAAATACTTTGGTTTTCAACCATAACTTTCTCTTACTAGCCCCATCATAAAGAAACATCATCACTATATCTGTAAGCCTCTCTATCTCCATCACATACACGAAAGTACCTCAAATTGAGATGTTCGCTCTAAAATACCCTCCAATGAATTAGGAGTTGTTCCTTTATCTCAGCAATTTCGTAATGTCATATCACAATTAAATAGAAGTACCTTAAGTCCCCGACACGATTTATTCCCAAACTCAAATTTTTAAACAAGTGAAATTTCCAGTATCTCCTCAAGTAATACATCATGAAAGAAGAATCTATAAGAATTGTTCCCTAAAGTAAACCACTCTACTCTAGTATCCCGAAGCACAACCAAACATGCCGAACAATTTATGCTCCATTAGGACATAATCTCACTAAAAGAAGTAGCTTAGCCCTTAGGTGATCGAGTGAATCTTCCCTCATTCAATACCATGTCCACTAATAGTGACAAGTCTGAGTCATCAATCAAGCATACTACATCATATATCCGGGAAACCCTTGCCCAAAATAACCTCGATGCCACCCTTCTCAAGCTGTAACATATCCACAAGTGCACCATAGTCTAGGAATTTTTAACATCATATGCACATATTATTCAGTCGTTGGTGGTAGGCTCCCCCCTAATTGAATTAAAACCAAAATTATATCATTCGAGAACCTACAATAACTTTTCTTCCTAAGTTACCTTGACCTTGCACTTGTACTCAAATAAACTTAAGCTCATATAGTTCTAAGTATAGCACATCCTACAACATTTGTCAGATACATCTTTTATCCTTGTGACAATCGTGTAAACTTGCTCAAGCCATTCAAATTCTCGCTCTAGCACATCCATTCTAATGAATAGGAAGAAACAATATCATAAGGAGTCATACATAACCTTGTTTCATCCAAAACAAAGATAATGTTACCTATATTTGTCTTTATTCCCATCTCACTATGAACTTACCATGGCTACTAACTCTATGTGAACAAATGATTCATCTGAGTCTACCCTCGTCAACAAGATGTAAGAGTCTGGTTCATCCCACTAATGAACAATTGAAGGTCCATGGACATATCCATACCTTAAGACTGTATTACACTCCAAGATGATGATCAAGCATCTAAATTTTCTTTGCATCTTAAGCAATCTGTCTCGCTATATCCAAACTCTCTGTTATTGCTTAAGGCCGTGGAGGCACCTGCTAAATTTCCTAGCATCCAACTATGAAAATATAGCTACCTTATAGCTTACTATATTATCACTCCCAGTTCTAGGGATACTACCGTACTATGTACTAAGTCACATACTCACTTAACGGACTCCACAAAGCCTATGTTGTGGTCTGCACAAGGCCACATGTTCTCTAGATTGGCGTACTCTCTCATCATATAGATAAATACCTCGTACCTCATCCACAACATCACCACTAGTCTGTCACGACCCAAATCTCAACCTGTCGTGATGGCACCTATCATGATACTAGGCAATCCGACAACTTATACATACCAACACTTTCAAATATATATTTTACTAAAATAGGTTTAAATAAGTGAAAATCTCATAAAACTGGAGGAATACATCATAACCCAATACAAAAGTTCCCAAAACCCGGGTGTCACTGAATACATGAGCATCTACACAAATAAATAGTCTGATACATTGTCTAATAAAGTATAACTGAATAAATAAAACTGAGAGATAGGGAGAAGAGTCAAGGTCTACGGAGGCAGCTACCTCGATAATCTCCGAACGGCTGAAAACTCTGAGATCAACAACCACCATACCCAAAAGTACCAGCATCTGCACACGAAGTGCAGGGTATAGTGTGAGTACAACCAACTCTGTAATTACCAAGTCTAACTTTTGGGCCGAAAGCAGTGACGAGCTTCACAGGTAAAGTGAAAATACAGAAATACAGTACAAAAATATAGGCATGCTTTCAAGTTCAACAATTAAAGTTCAAACAGGTAAAATAATACATCTCGGTATCTACAGGTCAATTATTTATGCCAACTGTAATACAAAACAGTGATGAAATCATATGCATACTCTCAGAGTATCAATCACTTAGTCCTCCCATTCACTCTATCCTCACAGTTACTCATTCCTCACAGTCACTCCATCCTCACAGTCACTCGTCCTCACAACCACTCAATCCTCCCAATCACCCGGCACTCGCACTCGTACTCAGTAGGTACTTGCGCTCACTATGGATGTGCAGGCTCCGGAGGGGCAGATCCAGCCTAAGCGCTATAATAAGTCAATCATGGGATGAATCAATAAAGCCTGTTGCGGAGTGCAATCCGATCATATAAATATCCTCATAATCAGGCTCTCGGCCTCACTCAGTTATCAATCTCTCCAGTCTCTCAGGCTCACAAGAATCATGATAATCAACCCAAATAATGATGATATGATATATCCATAAATGGGAATAGAGACTGAGATATGATAAGAAAATAATAGTTATGATTGAGTACATAGTTGCAAGTTAAGAAAATAATTCAACATGCAACACGACCTATGTGGGTCCCAACATTACCAACATGTAGCCGAAGCATGATTTCTAACATGACTTGTAACTCAATTTCTCTAACACATGGAGAATATATGGATAACGACAAGATTATTCAACTATACAGTTCCACCGAATCGACCAAGTCACAATTTCTACGGTGCACCCCCACACGCCCGTCACCTAACATGTGCGTCACTTCAACACCAATCACATAACACGTAATTCGGGGTTTCATACCCTCAGAATCAAGTTTAGAAGTGTTACTTACCTCAAATCGTGCAAATATCTACTCGAACAAGCCCTTACCTCGCGAATCGGCCTCCGAATGCCTCGAATCTAGCCACAAACAGTTCGATACAATCAACTCAAGCTATAGGAATTATTTTCATATAAATATGCTAAGTTCTTAATCAAAAGTCAAAAAGACAACTCAAAAGTCAACCCCCAGGGCCCATATCTCAGAATACGAAGAAAGTTACAAAATATGAATATCCATTCAACCACTAGTCTAACCATACCAAAATTACTCAAATTCGATATCAAAATCTTGCTCAAATTCCCAAAATTCAGCCTAAGAAGTTTTCTCCATTGTTTTCCAAATTTTCAACCCAAATCACTAATTATACGATGAAATCAAAGATATAATCATGGAATTTAACCAAAACTAAGTAAGAATCACTTACCCCAATCATTCCATTGAAAATATCTCCAAGAATCGCCTCAATCCGAGCTCCCAAAATCAAATTTGTGAAATGAACTCCAACCCTCGTATTTGAAATATTTAAGTCTGCCCAGATGTCCTTTTTTCGCGATCACGGGAAACGTTTCGCGGTCGCAAAGCAAAAACTCAACTTACCCCATAACTTACTCTACGCGGTTGCATAAAAACTCACGCGAACGCGATGCATAGGCTTCCCAAGCCTACGCGATGACGGACAAACCCACACGTTCGCATAGAACAACGCGTGTGACCAGCTCATGCCTCCTTCCTCTTCGTGAACGCGGCATAGCCCACGCATTCGCGATGCACTGCTACACTAACTTATTCCATCGTAGACCCAATCTTGCGAACGTGTAGTACAAAATCCCAGTTGCCAAAATTAACACTTTGCGATCGCGGCCCTACTCTCGTGATCGCGTACAAGAATACTAGCATCAGCAAAATCTGCAGTCTCCGAAGTTCCGAAACGCGCCAAACATGATCCGAATCACGCCCGAGGCCCTAGGCACCTCAACCAAAAATACCAACAAGTCCTAAAACACAATATGAACTTAGTCGAGGCCTCAAATCATATCAAACAATATAAGAAACACGAATCGCATCCCAATTTATGCCTAATGAACTTAATAACTTCTAACTCCTACATTCGATGCCGAAACCTATCAAATCAAGTCAGATTGACCTCAAATTTTGCACACAAGTCATAAATGACACAACAGACCTAGTCTAACTTCCGAAACCAAAATCCGAGCTCGGTAACCAGAAAGTCAACTCTCGGTCAAATTTCTCAACTTCCAAAACTTCTAATTTTTCAATTTTTGCCATTTCAAGCCTAAATCAACTACGGACCTCCGAATCACTATTCGGACACACTCCTAAGTCCACAATTACTCAACGGAGCTATCGAAACAAATAAAACTCTATTCCAGAGCCAATTACAAATAAGTCAATATCCGGTCAGCCTTTTTAACTTAAGGTTCCAACCTTGAGACTAAGTGTCTTAACTCATTCCGAAGCATCCCCAGAACCCAACCAACTACCTCAGAAAGTCACATAATGACAATTGAGTATAGAATAAGTAGTAAATAAGAGAACGGGGCTACAATACTCAAAACAATCGGTCGGGTCGTTACAAAGTCACTAATGCCCAACTGAAAATGTGTTCTTAACATCGCACATGAACGAATAGAAAAAAACTGAATATTTAGACTTTAAGTTGAAACAAAGTAGCACGATACAGAAGAATGGACATTATAATATTGATTTGCAAAACTCTACTAGACATTGCTCGTACTCATATAATCTTTGAATCTAGAGCTCTAATATCACATTGTCACGACCTAAATTCTACCAAGGTCGTGATGGAACCTAGCACCATCGACTAGGCAAACCAATCAACGAACAACATAATTATAATATACTTAGATAAGAATAATAAGAAAGTCTACGAACAATCATAAATAAATAATAACAAATTTAATACCATTCAACGAATGAGTCTGCGCAAGAAAGTACAGAAATATAGTATGAGTACATTAATTAATATTTACTCAGTAAGTATCACGACTAACCCTAGTAAAGTGATATCGAGATTTTGACAAAATATACTCAATTCTCATAACCAGTGCAATTCATATGAATATGTAACAACATAGAAACAACCAAGAGATGGCATATATAATAACCACAAACAAATCATGAGATATAATGCATGCTTTCTAAGATAACAAGGTAAAAAACATATACAAATGCACCAAAAGCCCATATACAAGAGATATGCATCAAGTTGCATTTATACGAATATGTCTATATGAGTCTAGAGTATCTATGCATAAAAAATACTCAATCTTTGCATCAATATGACACCCTCCAAGTGTCCAATTATCCTGCTAACAAGTACTATGCATATGTAAAATCCATAAAATAGCATATATAGATGATATGCATGAATACCGCATGTAAAAATACATAAATATTCATAAAGGATCACTTAACTAGAATAAAACTTCCACCTTTATACTCAAATCAATCTATATCTTATATCTAACTAGGAACTCGTCAGTTTCTTATAAATATGCACACATGACCCAATGTGGTATGGGCAATCACGTGATTCCATAGGAATGGATCAAAATTCATGCGCTCCATAATCAATCATTAATCTGCACATAATGTCACATCATGTTATAATAATGTCAAGCGCACGAAATAAACCATCGTACCACAATTACATGAACCGCATAGAATAAACTATCGTGTCGTAATTATATCAACTGCACCACATAAACCATCGTGCCATAATTAGATAAACCACATGGAATATCCCATTGTGCCATAATCTCAGTTCATATAAGAAAATCATATGCAGAGATGTAAGCATATGTACAAGAGAGATAAATATATATTGTGTGATGCATATGGATAAGCGATAATTAATATGCATCGTGTTTGCATATGTATAATAGATGACTACGACTATAATATGTAATCCAATGTACATATAGCGCATCATGTCCAAATAAAGCAACAAATACTTAGATATAATCTCAATGCTCAAGTAGTCATACAAACAAGTAAAGCATGCCCTAAATAGAACATGTATCTAAACAAGGCATAACGAGGCCTAAATTCTACCCAAGCATGGAAAACCTAGGTATCCTCAAACACAATTGTCACCTTATATATACGTCACCTCCAAACACATAGTATGTAGCACATAAGTCTGTTTTAGAAGAAATTCTCTCAAGTCAAAGTCAGTCAGGATACTTACCTCTATTACGGGCTAGCTCTATTCTTTAAATTCTGTCTTTTGTTGCTCCAATCTATCAAATGAGACCTAGCTAGCCCAAAGAATTCTCCATGATGTCGATCAAAGTCATAGGACTCAATTCCATGACCAAAGGATAGGACTAGGTCAAAAGTCAATAAAAGTCAACTCAAAGTCAAATTCGAGCGCTCGTGATCAAACTCTAAAACCAAAACCAATTCTCATTTAGCCATAAACCCATGAGTCCAATCTACCTTCAATGTCTAATATAAGGTCATTAGGAATTCAAATCATCATTAGGTGATTTTAGCTTTTCTCTCAAATTCCTCTTGATTTTACCACAACTCTTGTTTATAGGATGCAATTGATGATAAATTTAAGATACAATGATAGATATAAGTTAGAATCACTTGCCTAAATATCGTAGTTAAATAAACTTCAAAGATTACCCTTATCCAAGCTCTCCGGCTTCTAAAATGGTAAAATAAACTTATGCCACGAAATGAGGACTTTTTATATAAAAATAACTGAAGCAACAGGTTTGTTTTCATCCTGCGTTGCATGGGCCAGCTTGTCAATGTTGCATTTATCTAGTTTGCTGGTTTCAATGGTAACAATACTAACAACCTCCAGTAAAATAGTTATAACTATTTGTACAAATGTACAAATGACAGATGGTTTGAACCGTTTGAAACTAAATTCAAAGGACTACAATTTTCATTCAGACTTCATCCCATATTCTTTATAAATTAGAAAAATACTCTTGTGAAGTTAGACTTAATGTATAAGAGCATATTTCAGCAATTCAAATATATTTCTAACTTCCTCCAAAAGTGCCAAAACTCATCCGAACCCCTCGAGTCTCCTCCTAACCATCCCAACAAGTCTAAATAACCTCTAGGACCTTATCAAAAATCTTAAAACGCAAAGGAAAATATCACAACTCAAAATGACACCTCAAGTTCCATTAAGGAACCTTAAAGTTCTAATTTTCATGCAAGGGTGTAGAAATGCACCATAGCACCGTGGATCCTAATCCAAATATGTGTGTAAGTCCAAAATCATCATACGAATTTGCAAAAAGAGTCAAACCATGATTCTAAGCATATTAATCCAATTTTTTTTATTTTTTTCAATTCTATGAACTTAGAGACATCTAGCTAACAATAGGCACACCAAAACGCTCTCCGACACTTCGAAACACGAACCACCCATACCTACAAGTCACAAATCATCAAGTGAACCTACGTGAAATCATAAATCACAGAACGATATGCTAAAACTCAAAATGACCAGTTAAATTATTAAAATAAAATTTATTATATATGCATAAATAGTTAAGTACTATCACGAACCAAATCCTAACCTGTCGTGATAGCGCCTATTACATTACTACGCAAGCCGGAAATCACATAATAACTATGCATTTTTAATTATAAACATGATATGATAGGTTCAATAGTGGAAAGTCTTATAAATAACTAATAAAATCAACTGCAACTCAACTACAACAATTCCAAAATCTTGGTGTCACCGAGTGCATCATCTATTAATGTCAACATAGTCTAAAACTCTAGTACAACTGTCTGGAAAAATATAATAGTACTGAAATAAAATGTAAGGAAGGCAGCTACCTCGAAGTCTCTGATCAGGTACTAACACACGATCTAATGATCACCACGTTCAGATGTATCTGGATCTGCACACGAAGTGCAGAGTATAGTATGTGTACAACCGAACCAATGTACTCAATAAATAACAGGATTAACCTTGGGCTGAAAGTAGTGACGAGCTCAGAAAGATACAGTCTGAATCAAAATAATGACAACACAGATATAACAAGATAATGACAGTAATAACTCAGAGAACTTCCATATTCCGTTCGTACACAATACATAAATTTAGGCATGTTTTCAAGTTCAACAACTTAAGTTCAACACTGATAAAATATGCCAAGTACAGCTAGCATGAGGAATGTTACATCTCTATGCCTACAAGTCAAATATGCATATTAAATGTAATGTTTCATAGTGATACTCCCAGGTACTCACACTCTCAGAGTACTCAATCTGTCTATCTCAAACTCCCACTCATCACGCACAATAACTCAGCACTATACGGTACCTGGTCTCCCAACTGATATGTCAAACTCCCACTATATGGCCTGCTGCAAAGTGCATCCCGATCTCACAATAATAAATAAGCCAATAAGGCCTACTGCGGCATGCAGTCCCATCCATCATCATCATCATCATCATCATCATCATCATCATAATAATAATAATAATAATAATAATAATAATAATAATAATAATAATAATAATAATAATAATAATACTAATAATAATAATAATAATCATAATAATAATCATAATAATCATAATAATAATAATAATAATAATAATAATAATAATAATAATAGTAGTAGTAATAATAATAATAATAATAATAATAATAATAATAATAATAATAATAATAATAGATATAAAGCCAATATAGCTTGCTGTGACGTGCAGCCCGATCCAAAATATCACTCAGAACACGGCTCTCAGGCCCCAACTCAGTCATTAATATCTCCTGTCTCACGGGCTCACACATCTCATACCACTCAGCCCAAACAGTGATAACATGATGTAACAGTGAATGACAACAGAGACTGAGATATGATATGCAAATTAATGAATATGACTGAGTACATAATTACAACTTAAGCAAATAGCTCAACAACAGAAATGACTTCAGTGGGTCCCAACAGAATAAGCACATCGCCTAAATATGATTTCTAACATAAATCACAGCTCAATTATTCTAACACATAGGAATTACAAGGATAGAATCAATACTAGATAACTACATCATACCACAGAATCAACTGATATTACCACAGTGCACGTCCACACGCCCGTCACCTAGCATGTGCGTCACCTTAACACCAATCATATAACACGTATTTCAGGGATTCATACCCTCAGTACCATGTTTAGAAGTGTTACTTACCTCAGAGTGCGTGACTCAATGCTCCAACAAACCCTTGCCTATCGAATTGGCCCCTGAATGACACGAATCTAGTCACAAACAACTTAATATAATTAATACAAGCTATAGGAATCGATCCCATACAATACAGCTAAGTTCTTTAACCAAATTCAAAAAGTCAACCCATAAGGTCAACCCTGGGCCACGCCTCTAAACCCAACAAAATTTACAAAATCCGAATACCCATTCAATAATGAGTTCAACCATACCAAAATTATCCAATTCCGACTACAAATCGACCATCAAACCCCCAAATCTTACTCTCAAATCCCTAATCCAAAATCTTCCAAATTGCACCTTAAAAACAAATAATCTAGGTGTAGAAATCAATGGGTATTCAATATTATTAGACAAAAGTTATCATAAATAGGTTACCTCTTGATTTGTAGTGAAATCCATCACAACAATCGCCCTTAGCCGAGCTCCACAAGCCAAAATATGAAATAATACTCAACCCTCGTTGTGAAATATTAAATAGTCTGCCCAGTTGCTCTTTATCACGAACGCGGAAATTGCCTCGCATTCGTGAAGCACAAAAATCCTCAGCAGCCAATTCCTCTTACACAAACGCAAGACCCCCCTCGCGAATGCGACGATCGTTGGTCCAATGCCTACGCAAATGCGACCTCTCTCCCACGAACGTGAAGGCTTACATGTCTGGTGCCCAACCAGCCTCGTCCTTTAACGCGAACGCGGGTCCCCTCTCGCGATCGAGATGCACAAACCCATTAGACCTTCACGAACGTGTCCATCTTTTCGCGAATGCAATGAACAAACTTCACAAGTCACCCAAGTACACTTCGCGCCCGCGAGACCTCCCTCGCGAATGTGAGTAAGGATACCAGATACTGCCATTTTAGCAGTCCAACAAGTCAAAAAATGAGCCGGACATGATCTGAGTCACATCCGAGGCCCCCGTGACCCCATCCGAACATACCAAAACATACTAAAACATCATACGAACTTAGTTGAAGCCTCAAATCACATCAAACATCATCAAAAACACGAATCGCACCACAATTCAAGCCTAATAAACTATTGAACTTCCAACTTCTAAAACCAATGCCGAAACACACCAAACCAACTCCGATTGACCTCAAATTTTGCACACAGGTCATAAATGACAAAACGGACCTATTCCATCTTCCGGAACCAAACTCTGAGCCATGTATAAACAAAGTCAACTCTCGGTCAAACTTCTCAACTTTCCAAACCTTCGACTTTCCAACGTTTGCCAAGTCAAGCCAAAACGACCTATGGACCTCCAAATCAATATCTGGACATACTCTTAAGTCCTAAATCACCATATGAAGCTATCGGAACCATTAAAATCCCATTACGGAGTCGTTTGCACATAAGTCAATATCCGGTCAACTCTTTTAACTTAGGCTTTCAACCATGAGACTAAGTGTTCCAATTCATTCTGAAACATCCCCGGAACCAAACCAACCACCCCGGTAAGTCACATAAACGCATATGAATATATAATAAGAAATAAATAGAGGAATGGGGCTACAATACTCAATACGACCGATTAGGTCATTACATTCTCCCCCCTTTTTAACAAACATTCGTCCTCGAATGGGTCTAGAATCATACCTGGAGTCTCAAGTAGGTGTGGATAGCTGCTCTGCATCTTCGCTTGGTCTCCCAAGTAGGCTCCTTTACTGGATGACCTCTCCAATGCACTTTCACTAAAGCTATATTCTTCGATCTCAATTTTCAAACATGTTGATCCAAAATGGCCACCGGATCCACATCATAAGTCAAATATCCATCTAACTGAACTGTGTTGAAGTCTAAAACATGAAAAGGATCACCGTAGTACCTCCGAAGAATGGAAACGTGAAACACCGGGTGAACACTCGATAGACTAGGTGGAAATGCAAGATTGCAGGCCGCCTCTCCAATCCTCTCAAGCACCACAAAAGGGCCAATATACCGTGGGCTCAACTTGCCCTTCTTCTTGAAACTCATAACACCCTTCATGGGTGAAACTCTGAGTAATACCTTCTCTCCCAACATATAGGCAACATCACGGGCCTTCCGATCAGCGTAACTCTTTTGTCTAGATTGTGACATGCGAAACCTATCCTGAATCAACTTGACCTTGTCCAAAGCATCCTGAACCAAATCGATACCCAACAGCCTAGCCTCACACAGCTAAAACCTACCAATCGACGACCGACAATGCCTCCCATATAAGGACTCATACAGAGCCATCTGAATACTCAATTGGTATCTGTTGTTGTAGGAAAACTCTATAAGCAATAAAAACTGATCCCAAGAACCCCCGAAATCCATAACACAGGCGCGTAGCATATCCTCCAATATTTGAACGGTGTGCTCGGACTATCTGTCTATCTAAGGGTGGGATGTTGTACTTAACTCAACCCGTGTGCCTAAATCTCGCTGCATTGCTTTCCAAAACTGTGATGTGAATTGCGTGCATTGAGCAGAAATAATGGACACCGGTACACCGTGAAGACGAACAATCTTGTGGATATATATCTCAGCCAACTACTGCTCCAAAGAATAGGTAGTCACCTCCAGAATGAAATGTGCGGACTTAGTCAATTAGTCCACAATCACCTAAATAGCATCGAATTTCTTCAAGGTCCGTGGGAGCCCAACAACGAAGTCCATGGTAATATGCTCCTATTTCCACTCAGGGATCCCAAGCCTCTGAAGCAAACCGCCCGGCCTCTGATAGTCGTACTTCACATGCTGATAGTTTAAGCACCAAGCTACAAACTCCACTATATCTTTCTTCATTCTTCTCTACCAATAGTGCTGCCTCAAGTCTTGATACATCTTCGCGACATCCAGATGAATGGAATACCACGAACTGTGGGCCTTCTCAAGAATCAACGCACGTAACCCATCTACATTAAGCACACAAATCTGACCCTGCATCCGCAACACCCTATCATCTCCAATAGAAACCTCCTTGGCATCACTGTGCTGAACCGTGTCCTTAAGGACAAGCAAATAGGGGTCATATAGTGACGCTCTCTGATGCAATCATATAAAGAAGACCGAGAAACCCCGCAAGCTAGAACTCGTTTAGGCTCCGAAATATCTAACCTCACGAACTGATTGGCCAAGTCCTGAACATTTGATGTAAGCGGTCTCTCACCAACAGGAATATATTCAAGGCTACCCATACTTGCTACCTTTCTACTCAAGGCATCGACCACCACATTGGCCTTCTCGGGATGATACAAAATGGTAATATTATAGTCTTTTAATAGATCCAACCATCTCCACTACCTTAAGTTTAGATCCTTTTGCTTGAACAAGTGTCGCCGACTCCGATGATCTATACATACTTCACAAGACACGCTGTAGAGATAATGCCTCCAAATATTCAATGCATGGACAATGGCCGCCAACTCTAAATCATGAATGAAGCAGTTATTCTCATAGGGCTTCAATTGGCGTGAAGCATAAGCAATAACTCTATCCTCCTAAATGAAGACATACCCAATATAAAACTGGGACTTTGAACATACAATGTAATACTTTGGCCGGCAAGGCCACATCGTAGGACAATTTGTGAAATAAAATATAAAACTGAACGGAGATTAGCTCCAATTGAACATCTATTTAAAGCTGGGCCGGCAAGGCCATCATAACTACTACAGCTGACAAACCAAAAGAATATACATACAAGGCTAACATATTGCACTGACTGATAGGATATGTTTATAATCCTCTATTGATGGCTCTAATATTGTCGAGACAGGGCCCCAACATTCCCATATATATATATATATATACACACACACACACACACACACACACAAACACACTCAAACTCTAGATCCGGCAACTCTGAATGATGTAGAGCTTACCGATCAAGCTGAACGGACATCACCTACCGAGGAGGTCTATCCATTTATCTATCTGATCAAGTATGTAAGGCAGACAACAACATAAGAAAAGACATCAATGTAATAAAGGAATAAGAAACTCAACCTTGGATCTGTATTTCCATTGTAGGCCATGATATGCATGAATATAGTATATATGTGCATATAGCGCTATCATCATATGATATATACATGCATATAGCTCCTCATCATCAAGCCTATGTGGGCATCATCATCATCATTGTAATATTTACCTGATCAGGGGTGCAATTATAGCACCGTCATACTATATATATGTGTATATAACACCATCGGAGCCACACACGAATGTAAAAATGATCTACAATATTAACAATAGAGCTAAGGTTAAACCATGGAAAAACTTAAAACACACTACTTAGCTAGTAGCTCATTTCTAGAAAATTGGGCAGCACTTCCCCTATATATTTTACTTCCTTCCAATTCAAACCAACATAAAAAACAACAATAAAAACATCAACAACATATTCAAGCTACTACATCAAGAACCACCCAAACCAGGCAGAAAAAAACTTCCAAAATAGTCCAATATGCACTAGCACCTCAACAACAACTTTCAACCATTATTTTGCAAGTTTCTTTATCATACGAGCTATTGAGGGATTAAATTCTTCCAAGACTAAGTAGAAAAGGATAAAACGTACCTTATAACATAAGACCAGCCTTAAACTTAAGCTTACTTCACATTAAAGAAACCTTTAAATCATCAATAACAAGGAAGGACTTGGTTCCACTAGTTCCGCAAGATTTCTGATGCTTGTTTTGTGTTGTTTTCCTTTTGTTTTTCTCTAGAACCAGGTGAGAGATATAATATTTCCTGAAACAACAAGAATCAGTCCAAATCTGAACTTACTTCACTTGGAAGAATCCTCCAAAACAGCAACGTGATGAAGAACTATGATCTAGCAAGCACCACGAGATTTTAAAATTGGATTCACGTTTTTATCTTTGGTTTTCACTCTTGAATCATGGAGAATACTTTGAGAGTGTTTTGGGAGAGTATAGGGTCTAGTTAGGTCAAAAACTGAGCAAGAATGGTCGTCCAAATTATTTTTAAAACGAAGTAGGTCGACCAGCGCCTAAGTGGGACCCATAGTAGTTGCATGTACAGTCTTGATAAAATGCAAATATCTTTCTATTCCAATGTCGTATTGACAGACAAATTAATGAGTTGGAAACTAGACTCATAGATATTCAAGTTAGTGGGTGGATAAATCCATAACCCCAAGTACATTGGGAGAAAATCTCAGTGATATTATACCCAAATTTCAGTAATATTATGAACGTATCTTGCGACAACATTTGTCGGCTTTTTCTTGGACTTCAAAACTTAACCTACAAATATTATATGATTCAAGTACCTTAAAACACGAGATCCTTAGCATATTAAGCACTCCTAGTTTTACCCTGAAAGTACTGGTTATAACATCTTTGATTTATTTAGCCTTCAACCCTCACGATACTTCATTAATACTTGTTTTAACTCATCCTTATCTTTGTAAAGGTCCTTAAACTCTCTGTCTCATATTGATTCACTTATGATGCATTCTAACATGAAAGTAAGGGGTGTAACATATACGGAACAAAGCATCCTAAAGCATTGGAGTGCATCGAAACCCTCGGGAACTTGAGCTGGTCCCGGTGGAACAATATAATCTTGAACTTGATCTACCTTTGGAGTTTTATGTGGCTCCTTAGAGACTTCTCTAGCATGAGCATGAGTGGCTATAGGTGTTAGTGCGTGTGCCTTAGTTTGGGCTCTAGTCCCTCATGCCCCGGCCTCTACCTCCCAGAGCGGCTACAACATAGGGCTCTAGCTCCTGCTATGTTGTGGCTGACGCACGTGTCCTCGCCATTAGTTAGAGAATAAAAGAGTAAAGATTCAAACATTAGGATAAATTAGAATCGCACAACAGAGGATGAAAGGAAGTGAAGTTTCCTAAATGTTCCAAAGCCTCTCAAAGATAAGTATAGACGTCTCTATATCGATATGCAAGACTTTACTAGACATGCTCATGACTCATGAGACCTATGCAACCTAGGCTCTGGTATAAAGACGTCACGACCCAATATCCCACCAATGATGGTGATGGCACCTAACACACCGTCTAGGTTAACCAATCACACAACTACTGAATAAATAGCAAAAATAAAACATTTTATCAAGTCTAAATGAGATTTATAGCATAAGCAAGTGTAAAACCCATACAAATACGCGACAGTAAAACCCCTAGAAACTGGTGTCAACGAGTACATGAGCTCTAAAATTGCCGAAACATAATGGACTAAAATAAATACATCACTATCTGAAATAAACATATCACGACCAAAAATACCAATCACGAGGCCGTAATGGTGCTTAATATCCGCTTGCTAGGCAAGCCAACATTAGCTAAAGAGTTAACCAGTTTAACAATTTAAAAGCAAAATATTAAGAACTTAAGAGTGAAATACTTTGATATACATATAATTAATCCATAAGTAACGCTATTTATGCCAATCCCAGAATCTGAAGTCACAAGTACATGAGCGACTAGAATGCTACAAATAAAGTCTGGAATGTAATACAACAGTCCGAAATGCAATAAACAGTCAACAAGATAAGAAGGGGACTTCAGGGACGAGCGTCGTGCAGCTCTACCTCAAGTCTCTTGGATAGATCTGGTCCGAGCAATCACCTCTATCGCCGCTAGGACCAGCTCTGGGATCTGCACAAGAAGTGCAGAAGTGTAGTATGGGTACAACCGACCACATATACTCCGTAAGTGTCGAACCTAACCTCGACAAAGTAGTGACGAGGCTATGGCAAGACACTCACTATAAACTTGTACGAATAATAAATAGGAGGCAATAGTGGAAACGAATAAACTTATTAAAATGGGACCAGAAGGTGAACTAACAGAGGGCCCCATAATAACATCATCTCGTAACCTCATATCACAGTATAGAATATAGAACACCACAGCTAAAAACAGTTATAACACATCATTTTCCGTTGCGGCGCAAAACCCGATCCTATTACCAAAACAACATCTATTGCGGCGAGCAACCTGAACCCAATATCTTTCCAATATCTGTAACGGCGAGCAACTCAACCCCAATATCATTTCATTTTGATTTTGTTGCGGCGCGCAACCCATTCCCATTATCATTTCATTTCCATTAACGACTAAATTCAACAAATTCCGAAATCACAACACAAGAAGGAGCCAAAACGTAAAAATCACCAAGGAACTACGAGAACAATTAGAGAACAACCAACAACTCAAATTCATAGAGTATCCTCACATCGTAAGCAATCACGAACCTCGATAAGTAATTAATACAAGAATAGCCAAGGCTCACTCAATTGGATATAACATAATAAAGCGCAACAAGTAAGGTAAAGGTGGTAGAGGCAAGTAAGGTATGAAACATTAAAGACGTTCATTTAATACATGTGAGAGCACATAGCAGGTAAGGCAGATAATAATCAAGGAATGAATGAATGGAAACATGTAAACAATAAATGACAGGTAACAAGTAAAGATATAGATATCAAGTAATGGCATGTAGCAATCAAAGCATGTAACGAGATATAACATGAAACAAATGATGGAACAATGATAAATAGCCCACCCCGCATGCTTGAACCTATGACAGCACATATACACTCGTTACCTTGCATATATACTGTCCCTACACATAATCCACATAGCAAATAGACCAAACAAGTCATATTTCCCTCAAGTCAAAGTTTACCACGATACTTACCTCTTTTTGAATTCAAATCAAAAACCAATCATGGATTTTCCTTTAGAACAAGCCTCCCAACCAACTAAATCTAGCCAATTATCATTCAAACAATCCAAAACAGGCTTTAGAAACTACTCACAAATGAAAAGGGTTCAATCTGTAAATAAATTGAAAAATCAACAAAATTCAAACCCGGGCCTACGTGGCCGAAATCTGAGATTTGGACCAAATCCCGATTACCCATTCACCCCGAGCCCGGTTATGTGATTTGTTTCAAATTTCGACCTTAATTCGAGGTCTAAATCACAATTTTACAAAATTCCTAAATTCTACCCAAAACCCCCCTAATTTCTACCCTAAAATTCATAGATTTGATGATTAAATTCATGAAAATGTAATTACAATTGATTGAAAACTAGTTAAAGTTGCTTACCAATGAATTTGGGAAGAAATTCCTCTTCAAAAATGCCTCTATGGAGTTTAGGGTTGAAAAATGGTATAAAATGAGTCAAGTCCCAACTTTCCCATCTTTTACCAAGCTGCAGATATCGCAATTGCAAACTCGATATTCGCAAAAGTGAACCACTGACCGCAAATGCGATCAATGTCCCAACCCAACTATAGTCGCAAATGCGACATATACCTCGCATTTGCGAAGTCCCCAACCATCGCAAATGCGGTGCTAGCTTCGCAAATGCAAAGCTGTCCAAAACTCCCAATCATCGCTAAAGCGACAGCAGGGTCGCAAAATGCGGACCATCCCCAGTTCGCAAATGCGATGAATACTTCATAAATGCAAAGTCCTAGCCCCTAATTCCCCTTCGCATTTGCTAGCCTGACATCGCAAATGTGACGCTCACAATTACGATCAAGTCCTCGCACATGCGAGGCCTGCAACTTAACACTAATGATGGTTGTTCATCATACATTCCAATATTAACAAAACCCATCTGAAACTCACCCGAGAGCCTCGGACTCCAATCCGAATATTCACACAAGTGTATTAACATTATGCAAACTTGCTCGCTAACTCATATCATCAAAATATTATAAAATATCAAGAATCGATCATCAAAACACAAGATTTTCAACTTGAAACTCAACTTTTGCCAATTTTCATATAACGCGCCAAAACGCGCTCCGGTCAGTCGGGATCCAAACCAAACATGCGTACAAGTCCAAAAATATCATATGAATCAACTGAAATCGTCAAAATACCGATCCGGAGTCGTTGACTTAAAATGTTGACCGTGATCAACTCAAACCTCATTTTAAGTCAAAACTCACATTTACTTCAAAAGTTTACACATAAACTATTCGAAAATCGACACGGACTACGCAAGCAAGTTATGAGAGGTATCAGAACACAGAAAAAGGGGCTAGTACTCAAAATGACCTATTGGGTTGTCACATTCTCCACCTCTAAAAGAAACATTCATCCTCAAATGGACATAGACATGCACCTGGACTGGTGAAAAGGTGCGGGTATTTAGCCCCCATATCGGACTTGGACTCCCATGTAGCCTCATTAATCGGCTGACCTCTCCATTGCACTTTCACAGAAGGAAAACTCTTAGATCTCAACTTACGAACCCGCCGGTCTAGAATAGCCACTGGCTCTTCCTCATAGGTCAAATTCATCAAGCTGCACCGTTGTGAAGTCTAAAAACTATGACCTATCCTCATGGACATAGTACTTCCGAAGCATGGAAACATGGAATACTAGATGTACCCCTGCTAGGCTAGAAAGTAATGCAAGCCTATAAGCAACCTCTCTGTCACGCCCCAAACTCGGGGAGCGCGACCGACGCTCAACCGAGTGAACCCGGCCGAGCAAGCCTGTTAGATTTTCTTCTACCCAAACTCATCCATGAATAAAGAGGAGATGTACTCCATTAATCAAACATTGAAAAGATTTCATTAACAACTCCCATTTCATTCCATTAGCAGCTTTGTTCATAATTTCCAAAATATTACAAGTTTATAGATATAGTGAAAAACATGTTTATCAAATACCAACATTTCTAGTTCAATTTCCCACATCAAACAACACCCACAACCTGTCTACGGAGCCTCTAAGTACAACAGAAGAGTAACATGAAAATGCTGGCAACAAGGCCCCGGCTATACCTCAAAACACAAAGTACAACATCAAATGATATCAGGCCCAGAATAGAGTAGGGCTCACCAAAACCTTCTGAATAGGGAGTAACTGCTAACGAGGACCAAAGTTGCCCGCTGATGAACCACCTGCATCCATTGAAGATGCAGCGCCCCGGCAAAAGGGACGTTAGTACATATGTAATAGTACTAGTATGTAAAGCTAACTGTCCTCTTTCAAAATAAAATGTCCATATCAGAAAGAAAAAACCATAGAAACAACAAGTCACAATCAATAATATCCAAATGTCCAGTTAAAACATAACAATTTTCAAAATACAAAATTAATATATATTATAGGTTGGCAGATCATTAGCACAGATATACCACCGTGCTTATAGCACGAAGTCCGATCACGCCTGATTGGCTAGGCCATCTCCGCACGAACAATGTGGTTTGACATGTGATGCAAAAGAAAAGTGTTACCAAGAGTAGTACCACCATATACACAACATGGCGTCCGATCTCCACCTGATCAACTAGGTCGCCTTCCCACATATGCCGTGTGAATTGACTTTTCTAATCCACAATTATTACCAGTTTCATACCAATTAAGGGGAATAATATCAACTCATAAATCTCATCCCAAATAAGGGGAATAATCACAATCCACTCCTACACCAGCACGTGTAGTTTTAGGTGTGGGTTGTTATAACCCACCCTTCCTCGGTTTGCTAACGATACTTCCCAAAAATATTTTTTTTTATTTTTTCACACAAAGGTAACATAGGTACAAATATTTTTACCTCATCATATTTCACATTGTATGAATCTCCACTAGTATTTTCAACCAATCACAACAATAATATTCCCTTGGCTCTTTTGGCCATTCACAAGATTTTTTATTCAAGGCACGATAGCCGTGTTTGATATTCCACACTTTCATTTCTTCCCTATCATGTATCATCATCATAAATATCAACATATACAATATTCTGGAAATCACAACTTTAAGTTCATTAGAAATGAACAATTTAAGCACAATAGATTTCTTTCCAAGAAATGGAGTAAAATAATTGGCAATTGATGCGCAAGTTAAAATCATCATTTATTTTTGAAATACTTTTTCCCAAAAAGGGAAATACACAATTTCCACTCACGAATATGTAAGAACGCAAAACACATTGAAAATACTCACAAAGCATATCATTTGTTAAAACAGCCACATATGGGCATGACTTGAGTACATAAGCTTTTAGGCATTTCTATTTTTGAAATAATTTTGGAATAGTTGAGTCAAAGCTCATTTCATAATCTTTCCCACATCATCCTATTTCATTGGCACCATTAGCCACAAGTATAACTTTCATTCTTGGCATGTTGGTCACACTCTATATCCCCAATTCACTTATTTCATTTTCAAGCATCTTTATAGATTATCAACAACAAGACATTTTCAATCAAGACTTTAGGTACACATATGAGCAATTAAGAGTCTTAAGCATATTGAGTTTTTCTCACACCATTTGGTATACTAGCTTTCATTTGAAACACGACTCAAAGCCATAACATTTTAATACGCAACCCATACTTTGAACATATAACTTTCGACATAAGGCTCATTCGGAATAGTCCAGTTTATAAGGGATAACTCGGAATATAGGAATTAGGAACTTGAGCTAACAATACTTGAAACTTACGGGGGCATCATGGAATTCATTTCTAAGAGAGTAGTTTAGCCAACATACCTCGCTTTGAGCTTTCCTTAAATTACTACAACGTTCCGAAAATTCTAGCAATCCCAATCTATTTTGAGACATAAAAAAATTGAATATAAATTAGGAATATATTCATGGTCTCAGCTCATTTGAGTATTTTATCAAACACTAGGTGTGCAAATTTAACTACAAGGTTATTCTACAATATTTCCTTCACTCCTCAACCCAATCTTTACCCATTTGAGCTCAACAATCTTCCCACAAACCTTATTGGTACATGCATGTATAAATAATACTCTATACCCAAGAATCATACTCCTAATCAACCATCTTCTACCCAAATTCGATATTGAAAACTAGAGTATGGAACATTACCTCTTAGATGAAGAACTTGTGAGATTTCCTTGTTGGATTTCAGAGCTTGGACAAGATCTTGATGAACAAAGTACTTGAGTTTCTTTATCTCTCTAGAACACTCTCACTTCTCTCTAAAATCATTAGATAATAGCCCCAAAATAAGCCCCAAATGCTATTTATCAAAATGGGGTCGGGTTATAAAAATAGGAATATGGACCCTCCGAACTCAGGTCTGCGGTCGCACAATGGACCGCACAATGGGTATGCGGTTCGTACAATGGATTGCAAAACTGATGCCTAGAACTGGGCTGCACTGGTCAGGCCTGTGGACCGCATCGAACTTAGGTCTATGAACCGCATCGAACTTAGGTCTGCGGTCGCACAATATACCTCACAATGGGTATGCGGTCCGCACAATGGACTGCAAAATTGATGCCCAAAACTGGGCTGCACTGTTCAGGTCTGCGACCATTATGCAGTCCGCAGACCACTTTTGCGGTTCGCATAATGATTCTGCGGTCGCATAATTGATCGCAAAATCACATTCTGCCAGCCTTTGGTAATATGGTCATAACTTCTTGTAGGAGTGTCCAAATGATGAACGGTTTGAAGCGTTAGAAACTAGACTCGAAGATCTTTCATTCGATAGGTTGAACATCATATAACGCCTTCTAAATATGTAGATATGATCTTCAAAAGTTTGGTCTTGTACGTACTTATTTGGAACTTTAGTCTATCATGAAATTTCCAACTTGACTTAGTCTTAGGGCTCTTCTTAGACCCCACAATACTTATAATATGCCTCATACAACAACAACAACAACAACAACAACAACCCAGTAGGGTCCCATTAATGGGGTCTGAGGAGGGTAGTATGTACGCAGACCTTACCCCTACCCCGAAGGAGTAGAGAGGCTGTTTCCGAAAGACCCTCGGCTCCAAAAAAAAATAAAAAAAATAAAAAAAATAAAAAAAATAAAAAAAAATAATAAAATAAAAAATAAAATAAAAAGCGAGAGATAATATTAGTATCACAACAACACTCATAAG
>AWOL01S0003936.1:76072-86095 GCA_000715115.1 Nicotiana otophora | reverse complement strand
AGGGTTGGCGCACTAGTTGTTGTAAGTTTGTTATTGAGTTGTTTTGATGACTTGAGGTATGTTTAGGTTACTTTCAAGACTCGGTATGGTCATTATGAGTTCTTTGTGATGTCGTTTTGGCTGACAAACGCACCAGCATCATTGATGCACTTGATGAACAGTGTATTTCAGCCCTATCCTCATTCATCATTGCGTTTATTGACAACATCCTTGTGTACTCCCGGAGCCGAGAGGTTCATGAGTACCATTTTAGGATTGTGCTTCAAACCTTGAGAGAAAAAGAGTTGTATGCAAAATTTTCAAAATGACAATTCTGGCTTGATTTGGTGGCATTTTTGGGTCATGTGGTGTCGAGTGAGGGGATCAAGGTATATTCGAAGAAGATTGAAGCAATGTAGAGTTTGCCCAGACCGTCTTCAACCACTAAGATCCAGAGTTTTCTTGGTTTGACATGGTATTACCGTCATTTCATAGAGGGTTTCTCATCTAGTGCTGCACCTATGACTTAATTGACCTAGAATGGTGCTCCGTTCAGATGGACAGAGAAGTGTTGGCGAGCTTTCAAAATCTCAAGACTGCTCTAACTACAGCCCTGTATTGGTATTGCCTACGGGTTCAGGGTCTTACACATTGTATTGTGATGCGTCATGTGTTTGCCTCAGCGCAGTGTTGTTTCAAGACGGTAGGGTGATTGTGTATGTGTCTAGATAGATGAAGGTGCATGAGAAGAATTATCCTTTCCATGACTTGGAATTAGCAGCAATTGTTCATGCCTTGAAGATTTGGCGGAACTATTTGTACGGTGTCCCTTGTGAGGTCTATATCGATCACCAGAGTCTACATCATTTGTTCAAATAGAAGGATCTTAACTCGCAGCAACGGCGGTGGTTAGAGCTGCCTAAGGATTATGATATCACAATTCTATATCATCTTAGGAAATCCAATATGGTGTCCAATTCCTTGAGTCGAAAGGCGTAGAGATTGGGCAGTGTAGCATATCTACCGACAACGGAGAGGACATTAACATTGGAGGTTCAGGCCTTGGCCAACCAATTTTTAGGGTTGGTTGTTTCGAAGACGAGTCGTGTTCTTTCTTTCATGGTTTCTTGGTCTTCTCTATATGATCGTATCAGAGAGCGTCATTATGATGACACCTATTTGCTTGTCCTCAAGGACACGGTCCAGCACGACGATTCCAAGAAGGTTACTATTGGGGATTACGGTGTATTACGGATGTTGGGTGGGCTATGTTTGCCCTATTGGTGATGGGTTGCATGAGTTGATACTGCAGGAGGCCCACAATTCGCAGTGCTCCATTCATTCGGGTTCGGCTAAGATGTTTCAGGACTTGAGGCAGCAATATTGGTGGAGGTGGATGATGAATGACATAGTGGAGTATATAACTCAGTGTCTAAATTGTCAGCAGGTGGAGTTTGAGCATCAACGACAAGGGAGGTTGCTTCAGAGGCGTGAGATTCCTGAGTGGAAATGGAGCAAGATACCATGGATATCGTTGTTCGGATCCCACGGATTGAAAAGATACTTGCTGCAGTATGGGTGATAGTGGATAGGAGCCAAGTCGGCTCATTTCATTCTAGTGGTACTTTTAGGTCAGCTGGCTCAGGTCTATATTCGTGAGATTGTCCGACTTCATGGCATGCCAGTATCCATCATCTCTGACTGGGGTACGCATTTTACATCGCGCTTCTGGAAAGTCGTACAGCATGAGTTGGGCACACGGATTGAGTTGAGAACAGCATTCTACCCTCAAACGGATGGACAGTCCGAGCGCAATATTGATGAGTGGTGACTTTATTATTTATTTTAGTCTCTTTTCTTTAGTTTCTGTATTCGTTAATTATGATATAAGGTTGTTTATGGGGTGTATTGCTAGATTTACAAGTAAATGATGCCATGAAAAGAGTTGAATTCAATTGAAGTGGACTTGAGCAAAACAGTGTAAAACAAGTGCAAATTCCTTCAGCAATTCCGCATTTACGAAACACTGTGCCCTTATGCGACCTCGCATTTGCGTGGAGAAGGCCGCATCTCCGGAATTCAAGTAACCTTCACTGGGATCGCATCTGCAAGTGAGGAAACACATATGCAGTCGAGTTTCTATGCTTGATGTCCACATCTGCGCGTGTAAGTCCTCTTTTGCGGAGTAAATGTTTTCCATCAAAGGTCGCTTCTGCGAGAGGCTATTCGCATCTACGGAACCGCACCTGCGAGGATCCCTCCACAGGTGCGGTCAACGGGCTTCAGCTATGGAAAGTTTTGGCATTTCATATTTTCTCCATTCCAAACCCACTAATACATGACCTAGCTTATTGGAAACACATCTTTGGCTTAATTTTCAGTCTCATGACTAGAGAAGACAAGTTTGAAAGCTAGGGTTCTTGCACCCACACTTGGGTCTTGAAGATTTGGAGTTTTTGGTTGAGAATTTCTTACCCATTTATGTTCATTTCTTCATTTCCTTGTTTTGTATTGAATATCTAAGTGTGTAGTATTTTTCCAACACTTGAATCTTGTTTATGGAAATATTCATATTTAAAGTGTGGATTAAATACCTTGTTGTGCTTATGTATTGAACGATTTTTATTTATAATGAAGTCAGTTATTGTTTCTTTAATTATTCTTGTTCTTTAATGTTTTCAAAGGGATTAGCTAACCCTATGACTCGCCCATTAACTTCGAATTAATTTTGGGAAATATAATTTGGGGTTGGGAAAGATTAATTAACAAGAACTTGAGGCTTTAACCCTCACTTTATAGATTCTACCTAGGGATAGGATTGAACTACTTGTAGCCATATTCGGGTGAGCTTAATCTCTTAGTTGTTTTAGGGATATTTCAGTTAGGAAGTGTTGTTAGTCTTTGGATGAAGCTAATATAGAATTATTACTCGAGGCTAATTAACATAAATGCTTCTGTGGGATCTGACCCCGACTCATATTTAGGTAAATTATATTGCATGCGATCGTGTCTATTTACTTTTTAGTAGTGAATTTGGACATCATCACCTATTCATATATTGGAGAATATGCTTCGTGCCTATATTATAGAGTCCGGGGGTTCTTGGGATCAGATCTTGCCGCTTGAAAAGTTTGCCTAAAATAACAATTACCAATCAAGTATTCAGATGGCTCTGTATGAGGCCTTGTATGGAAGGCGATGTCAGTCTCTGGTGGGTTGGTTTGAATATACTTGATCCACCCTTATCCCACCGCATGTGCATCACAATGAAATACCTCCCTTATGTCACCACGTGCGCATCTTGCCACCCTTATACTCCACACAACATCAATCAACCAACACATCATGTCCACATGTTCCACAATATCACAAAACAGTAAAATCAAAACTAATGTGATAATATAGTCTCACAACTCAAAAATAACGTGCACAAGGGCAATACAATAACATAAGAGTGCGGGGAGTATTCAACAATAAAACATGTTTAATATAGCAAACAACCCTAATTCAAGACATATTAAAAACCTAGGGTCTAATCCAGCCATAAATCACAATTCCCCACATATCAATCGGCACCTAGTGTACACGTAACTCACATAACACAATATACAGTTACGACCAAATCCTAAGTTGCAATTCGCCCACACAAGGTGAGAGAAGATACTTACCTCAATTAAGCCAAATCAATACTCAAAACAATGCTTGTCCTTTAAAATGCATCTCAGTTCGGCTCAAATCTAGCCAAAAGAAACTCAACAATATCAAATAATCCAAAAGTAATCAATTTCGATTAATAAAGTTGCAACCGAGTGAACCCGGGCGAGCAAGCCTGTTAGATTTCCTTCTACCCAAACTCAACCATGAATAAAGAGGATATACACTCCATTAATCAAATATTGAAACGATTGCATTAACAACTCATATTTCATTTCCATTAGTAGTTTCATTCATATTTTCCAAAATATTATGAGTTTATAGATATAATGAAAACATATTTGCCAAATACCACCACATATAGTTTAATTCCCAAAATCAAACACCACCCACAACATGTCTACAGAGCCTCTAAGCATAACAAAAGAGTAATATAGAAATGCCGGTAAGAAGGTCCCAATTATATCTCAAAATACAAAGTACAACATCAAATGACATCAGGCCTGGAATAGAGTAGGGCTCACCAAAACATGCTGAATAGGGAGTAATGGCTAACGAGGACCAGAGTTTCCCGTTGATAAACCACCTGCACCCATTGAAGATGCAGCACCGCCAACAAAAGGGACGTTAGTACTGTCATGGGCAGCTTTCCATCCATGCCCCATGACCCGTTGGACGTGCCACGGTCGTCCCTATGGTCTCGGCAGTTCTAAGTGACAAGCGCACATGTGCCTCTATTGCCCCACTGCTAGCCATCACCAGCGCCCAGCCACATGCAGATGCCAACAGCGCCGCACGCGCAGACCCAGATGTTAAAGACAAAGTTGCTGCCAACGGACTTGTTTCTACCGTGTAGAAATCTAAGTCCTTTTTATTGTAAATATAGCGTAGTTTTATTGCACTTTTTTTCAGTTTGCTTCTACAACTTATTTAGGTCAAGTTACGTAACACTGGTTTATATTTTTAAAGCATTATTAAGGGGGATCAAGCAATCAAACTTTCTAGTAGGCAAACAATTCTCTGTACTGGTATCTCCCCCCTCCCCCCCCCGACATTGAGTTGCTTTTCTGTAATAGCTTTCATTAATGCAATCAAGCTTTCTTTCGTTCTCAATTCTCTTTTCCGCTCTCTCTGTTGCTCATGACATTGGTTTACCCATACGACACTGACAATCTAGTCTAGCATACGAAGGGGACCCCAGCTGGCGGACAACAATCGCACTGACAATGATTGCTTAGCCTTACGTCTCCCCTTCCAAAGAATCTCAGGAAGGTGCCGCATAATAATTGGTATCAGAGCCTAGGCTCGACATTGGATAAGGGATTACATTACAATTACCACCATTTTTGACCATGGTGAATTATGGGGATCGCATCGCGATCCTTGAGGAGACAGTTGACGTATTACGGCCCATCATGGAAATGGTGCCTGACCTAAAGACCAGCCTAGTGCAAAGGTTGGACGACCTGGACCGCAGACTGCTCCAGGCTGCAGTTGACATGGAAAACATCAGTCGCGACTTTGAAGGAGACCGACAAACGAAAGCCACAGAGGAAGCCAAATTGTTTGGTGAATTCGACGTCCTCCAACAGGAGTGTGCCAAGGATTTAGCCTACAGGGCACAAGAGTAGACAGGGTGACTACCATGCAACAAACTATAGACAACTTGACAGTCCAGCTCAACATTGTCAATGCTGCTTTGCAATGCCTGCTTTGAGGAGGCGCAAACCAAATTAGGGGTGTTGTGAACCTCGCCCCTGTGGCACAAAAACTGAAAATTCCTGAGCAAAAGCCATACAGTGTAGCTCGAAATGCCAAAGAAGTGGAAAACTTCATTTTCCACATTGAACAATACTTCGATGTAGTGGGGGGCCTAGAAGAAGCTAAGAATGTAGCAACTACTGCCATGTAGCTTCAGGGTGATGCCAAACTCTGGTGGCGGGTGAAATACGAAGCCATCAAGGCCGGTGAAGATGCTCTCGAGACATGGGCAGAACTGAAGGTAGCCATACGCCTACAGTTCTTCCCCGAAAATGTTGAGTACAATGCAAGGAGAAAGCTATGGGAGCTTCGCCAAACCAAATCAGTGCGGGATTACGTGCAGAAATTCCTTGCGCTTATGCTGAACATATGTGAGATAGGGGACAAAGACAAACTTCTCACCTTCCTGGAAGGGTTGAAACCTTATGTCCTCATGGAGTTGCAAAGACAAAGGGTAGACACGTTACCTAAGGCGATCCAAGCAGCAGAGTGCCTTGGGGAATATCAAGTGGAAGCCCGAAAGGACAGACCTCAACAGCCTGTCCGAGGAGGATACAAAAGCGGCCAGCCGAACACTAGTGGTCCTAGCATAAGTGGAGGAGACCGGAGTGCAACAAAATCTAAGGCCCCCTCCTCAGGCAGTACTAGCACTACATCTAACAACAACGATCGGGGAAGGAAACCCCCCTCAGGATGCCGTCATTATGGCGGACCACATCGGAATAACGAATGCCCACATGCACAGATGAACGCCCATCAAGCTTTTGATGATGGGACAGATGATGACGCAGATGATGCGGACTAGATTGAACCATTAGGTGCATTTAATGCAATTATTGGCTCTATTTCTGAGTCCTTTGCGAGAACCAGTGCTGGTATTCGTAAGAAGAAGGACCCCTTCCCAATCGCTAAAAAAGGGGAAAAGAAGGCGAATGAGACGACTCCTCTTAATCAAGAGAGGACATTAATCAAGAAGGTAAATGGAAAGCCCATTCGGGAGATGATAGCCACGAGTACTACCTACAACTACTTAGCCTCGACTCGGGTGGAGCGCCTCGGCCTAGTTGTAGGAAAGGGTAGAGGTCATGTCAAGGCTATCAACTCATCCCCTCAGCCAGTGGGTGGAATAGCTAAAGAAGTACCAGTGAAGCTTGGCCCTTATGAAGGAAAATTCAACATGCGCGTGGTGATCATAGATGACTTCGAGTTGATAGTGGGGTTGGAATTCTTGAGGCAAACCAACACCATGCCCATACCATATGCAGACATGCTAATGATGATGGGATCAAATAGGGCCAAGCCCTGCATTATCCCGTGCATGCCCATGAAGATGGACGTTGAGAACATCTTGGCCTTGCAGTTGAAGAAGGGGGTAAAAAGACATGAACCTACGTTCTTGGCTACCCTCTGCAATGAAGATATAGAACGCTCCTAGGGTCCCATTCCTGCACCCCGTGAAGGAGCTGCTACTGGAATTTGAAGACATCATGCCACAAGTCATGCCAAAGCATCTCCCGCCTAGGTGAACTGTGGACCATGAGATTGAGTTGGTGTCGGGTGCAAAGCGACCTGCCTGGGCACCGTACAAAATGTCATAATCAAAACTCACCAAACTTCAG
Organism: Nicotiana otophora; assembly: GCA_000715115.1. Taxonomy (NCBI): domain Eukaryota; kingdom Viridiplantae; phylum Streptophyta; class Magnoliopsida; order Solanales; family Solanaceae; genus Nicotiana; species Nicotiana otophora. Next base: position 79,082 of record AWOL01S0003936.1, on the reverse strand, counting down.
AGACAATTGATAGAAATGCTAGATACATGGATCATCGTACCCTCCAAGTCCCCATACGGGTCCCCTGTGCTATTCCAAAAGAAACATGATGGCAGTTTATGACTCTGTGTGGATTATCGGGCTCTACTCAAAATCACCGTGAAAAACAAGTACATTTTCTGCTAATGGCAGACTTGCTCGATAGACTGGGCGGTGTGACAGTGTTCACCAAAATAGACCTGAGGACAGGTTATTGGCAAGTTCGGACTGCAAAGGGTGATGAATACAAGACGACCTGTGTGACAAGATATGGGTCGTACGACTTCCTGGTTATGCCATTTGGTTTGACTAATGCGCCAACCACATTTTGCACCCTGATGAACCAAGTCTTTCGAGAATACATTGACGAATTTGTGGTGGTCTACTTGGATGACATTTTTGTATATAGCCAGACATTGGAAGAACACTTGGAGCTCTTGCGGAAGGTCCTAGCCCAATTGCAAGAGCACGAATTATAAGAGAAGCTATCCAAGTGCTCCTTTGCTCAGAAACAAATTGATTTCCTCGGACATGTCATCGAGGAAGGGTGGATGAAGATGGACCAACAGAAGATTCAGGCCATCACAGATTGGCTGCCACCTAAGGATATCCACGCCTTGAGGTCGTTCCTTGGCCTATGCAACTTTTATCGGTGATTTATGAAGAATTACTCCCTCATTGCAGTGCCGCTGACAGAACTACTCAAGAAGGCCACACCCTGGGATTGGGGACCTAGGCGAGCAGAGTCCTTCAATGCATTGAAAACGGCTATATCTAGTAGCCCCGTCTTGGCCCTCCCTAATTTGTCCAAGCCATTCGAGGTACAAACGGATTCCTCCGACTATGCCCTTGGTTCAGTCTTGCTACAAGATGGGCATCCCATAGAGTACGATAACCGGAAACTGAAGGATGCAGAGCGGCGCTATGCTGCCCACGAGAAAGAATTATTGGTTGTCGTTCATTTCTTACGCCTTTGGAGGAATTATCTATTGGGAGCCCCGTTCGTGGTTAAGACAAACAACATAGCTATTATCCATTTCATGACCCAGCTAAAGTTGAATGGTCGACAGGCTAGGTGGCAGGAACTTCTAGCGGAATTTCACTTTAACCGTGAGTACCGAAGTGGGAAGACTAATCATGTTGCTGATGCGCTCAGTCGGAGGGCTAATCTATCCTCGGTGTGCCTACTCGCCGCCCTAAATGGGAGCGAAGTAACCACCACCATAATAGACCATATATAGGACCTACTCATCAAGGATCCTGCTCCACAATATTTGGTTGATTTGGTAGGACACGACAAGACTCGCGAGTTCTACATAGAAGATAGTTTCCTGGATGTGAAAGGGAACCGACTTTATGTTCCAAAAGGAGGAGATCTGCGAAGGGAAATTATGGCGGAATGCCACGATACTTTGTGGGCCGGTCATCCCGATGAAGAACGCACCATGGCATTGCTTCGTCGTGCATATTATTGGCCTCAAATGGCCGCTTACGTCGCTCAGTATGTGAAGACTTATCTAGTATGTCATAAGGATAAGTCGGATCGCTTGACGCAATCAAGACTCTTGGAAAAACTAGTTGTCCCAGAAAGACCTTGGGAAAACATTTCCCTGGACTTCATCACCAGATTGCCCAAGGTCGAAGATCGCACAACCATCCTGGTTGTGGTGGATTGGTTTTCCAAGTATGATACCTTTATAGCAGCCCCACAATATATATCAACAGAAGAAATTACTAGACTCTTCTTCTCTCAGGTCGTCAAATATTGGCGCCGGCCTAAAGACATCGTTAGTTATCGTGACTCACGCTTCACTAGGAACTTTTGGACCCAACTATTTAAGTGCCTCGGGTCAAAATTAAGTCATACATCAAGTTTTAATCCGCAATCCAATGGTCAGACGGAGCGATTCAATGGCATGCTGGAGGAATATCTCTGCCACTTCATAACCGGATCGCAGAAGGACCAGGTAAAGCTTCTGGATGCTCCTCAATTGTATGTTAATTCATAAATGAGCTCTAGTACGAACAAAAGTGCTTTTGAAATTATTATCGGACAACAACCGCTACTCCCACACACTGTGAATGCACCAAGAATGTCAAAATCTCCTTGAGCTACTAGCTTCGCAAAAGAATGGAAAAGAAATTTGAAGATAGTGCAGAGCTATCTTGTCAAAGCCCAAAAGCAGATAAAGAGGTATGCTGATCAAAATCGTCGCTTTGTTGAATATCAAGTAGGATACAAAATGTTGGTCAAAATCCCAAAGAGGTACTTGTTTGCAAGGGTCCATGACCCTCACCTATTGCAAAATATATTGGGCCCTTTTGCATTGAAAGGCGCATTGGGAAAGTTGCATATCGGGTGGATACCCCAGCTTGGTGGAAAATCCATCCCGTTTTCCATGTCAGTCTCCCAAAACATTTACGGGAAGATATGGAGGATCTTTCACATAGCCAACTCACAATACCTAATATTCGAGGCCCCAATTCAACTGGGAAAAGGCGTGCTGAAGCTATTCTTGATGATCGAGTAATTCACGCCTCAAGGAAAGATCACCAGGAGTTCTTGGTGAAATGGCAGGGATGTGATGTAGAGGAGAACACCTAGGAGAGTGGAAAAAACCTCAAAGCCTAAAAGAGCCTACTTGATGATTGTCTTGCAAGTAAGGCGCCGATGACGTCGCCAACTCAGGTGGGGGAGAATGTCATGGGCGCCTTTCCAGCCATGCCCCATGATCCCTTAGACGCGCCCTGTAGCGTCGTGGCAAGCCTCCCAATGCTCAGCGCCACGGTCAGCCCCGTGGTCTCGGAAACTCCAAGTGACAAGCGCGCATGTGCCTCTGTCGCCCCACCGCTAGCCATCGCCAGTGCCCAGCAACAGGCAGATGCCAATAGCACCACGCGCACAGACAATGCCGCACACGCAGACCCTGATGCTAAAGACAAAGTTGCTGCTGACGGACTTGTTTCTACCTTGTATAAGACTAAGTCCTTT
>AWOL01S0003936.1:51879-71839 GCA_000715115.1 Nicotiana otophora | reverse complement strand
TAATTCATACATAAATAATCACCATAGAGTAGTTAGAGATGGAAGACATACCTCTTGTAGTGAGACTCTGGAAAATCCCAACTTGTAGGGTTCTTGACCAATTTGGGGATTTTGATGGAAATATATGGTTCTTCAAGATAAATCCTTGTTAATATAGGTGTTTTGGAGTAGTAATCTTCCCATTTTAGCTCAATAACCTTCCCACCAATCTTAATGGTACATGCATGCATAAATAACACTCAAGAATCACACTTCGAATTACCTACTTTCAGTCCAATCCCGAAATTGAGTGCTAGGGAGTAGAATCTTATGCCTTGGGTGAAGACCTTGTGAGTTTTCCTTGTTGAATTTCAATGTTTAAGCAAGGGTTGATGAACAATGTTCTTGGGGCTTCATCCTTTCTCTCTAAAGCACTCCCCTCGCTCTTAAATGGCAGATATTTTCCTTCTAAATGGGACCCAATGGCTTTTAATCAAATGGGGTTGGGTTTTAAAAATCAGAGAATGGACCCTCTAAACTCAACTCTACGATCGCAGAGTGCACCGCAGATCAGGTTTTCGACTTGCAAAATGGACCGCAGAAATAATCCCAAAATCTAGGCTGGTCTGGTCCACTATACATCCAGGTCTGTGGCCCACATATCAATTATGCGGCCGCATAATGGACAGCAGAATCTCCCTCTGAAAATTTTCATGCTGGTTCTGTGTCAGATATGCGGCCTACGAAACAATTATGTGATCGCATAGTTGACAGCAAAATGACCTCCAAAATTGGCCCACTTCTCTGCTTCACTCTGGTGCAGATCTATGGTCTGCATATCAGTTCTGCGATTGCATAATGGACCGCAGAAACGCTCTGTTCTGCAACAATTTTTCTTCAACTTCCTAATGCTCTGTTCAACCCAAAAAATCTTTACTTCGGCAAGCAAACTCACCGCGATGATTTTCTACAACTATCAAATTTATTAGCCTACCTCGGCACCACGAAACCCCTGATTTTAGTTGAAATTTTACGGGTCCTTACATCTTCACCCGCTCAAAATCATTCGTCCTCGAATGAGGGTCAAAATTCGCCATTAGCATTCAATGTGACCCAATTGTTACTTCACATACTAGCAGTTCCAAATTTTGACTAACTCTCTAAATTTCTAAAAATTTTGCCAGAGTCTCCCCTGAAATTGGGCCTATCCACCTGCCAGAGAATCCCAAAAATAGTCCTAACAGCATAACCATAACATTACGATGTAAAATAACATGGACACAACACCAACCATAATGCCATAAACATTACATTACCAAGAAGAAGTATCCTTCACATAAGCTGTTCAGGGGAAACATCATTTGTAGAAAGTTAGCTTTTATCATCATGGACACAACTACATAGCTATTAAAACAAATGAGGGTACTTCTTCTTCAACTCTTTCTCGGCTTCCGAGGTGGCCACTTTGACTAGTTAGTTTCACCATAGCACTTTGATAATCGGCTTAATGTATGCATATTTTGATATATATTGCCTCACATTTTGCTCATGTCTTGACAATTTGACATGTTTAATATGATTATTTGTGCTAAAATTTGGTATTTCTATGTGTAGGGATCATTCAGATGCAATTTGGGACGAAAGGGCGCGAATTGGAGCGAAATCGGGACAAAAACGCAAAAAGTGAGATTTGAGGGCCACAGCCAGTGTGAGGCACTGGCTGTGGAGAAATGTACATCAGCCAAAATATTTGAGCGCCAGGGCCAGCGTCCCACGCTGCCCTGGACGCTCAAGACGGGAAAGTGTCCTTTTTCGACTAGGACTCGATTATTTAGACCCCTACACGCCCCCAACTCATATAAAAGCCAACCTAAACCTATTTGTGAAGGGGGAGACATGATTTAGAGACAATAGGGAGGCGCCAAACACTCGGAAGCAAGGATTTGATAAATTCTTCCATCCCTTTCCTAGTACTCATTGATTTTATGTTTGAAAACATTATTTTTGACGATTGTATGAACATGAGTGGCTAAGAACCCTATTGTTCTAGGGTCATGGGTATACATGAATGTTGACGTTTGAAGTTTAATTTGACGAAGTTGATTTTATTATATTGGGTTATTTATTTAATTCTATTTTTAATTATTTTGCTGAGTGGCTAACAGTGAAATACTATCTACGAATCTAGAGTTGAACTCGCAAGTGAGGATTCTAGATTGCATATAGAATTAAATAGAGCAAGTTCTTAAACTCGGGCATCGGGGAACAGATTCACAATTAGGATAGACATATACCTAATTGCCTTGCTCGGTTGCAATACAAGAATTATAAATGCGTTCTTGTTAATCTTAATTCTATAGACATATAGGTATTAAGTTAGCTTAAATAGGCAAGTAAGGACTCGACAGATTCTTATGAGTAATATCAACCCTATCAATCAACAATCCAGATAAATTAATTAGTTATTTTAAGCTAAGAATGCAACATGATTGTTAGATAACCCGTGACCCTGGAATATTACCTCCTATTGATTGTTATTCGAAACTATTTAAGTGTTGTGGTTGATTTCTAGTATTTCATTACTTCATAGTCTTTAGGTAGTAAATTAGAAAAATTATCTATTTTGTAAGAAATCACTTGAATCGATAAGCTATTTAAGTCTTCATGGGAACGATACTCTGCTCACTACTCTATTACTTGATGACCACGTATATTTGCGTGAGGGTGTTTGATGGCAACAAGTCTTTGGCACCGTTGCCGGGGACTTAGAAATTAGCTACTTGACTGAGTTAAGCTTTTATTAGTTATTCGTTCAAGCTTTAATTTTCAGTTTGCCTTGTTTGTGTTAACGCAAGATCTTCTCTTGAATGCAGAGGAGTAGAAGTGCAAACAACCTCCTTCCTTTTGATCCAGAAATTGAACTAACACTTCATAGAGTGAGGAGGGAAGTCAAAACAAGAACTAGAATAGAGGGAGAGTTGGACATTGTAATTCAACCATAGCCAACAGAGATGGCAAATAATGAAGAGCGTGCGGTGATAGAAGCCGCAAGGCCCAATCTTGCGAATATGACTCAGGCTATTGTGAAGCCTGATATCACAGGGTACTTTGAACTCAAACAGTACTTGGTATAGCTGATTCAGTCCACAGGGCAATATGTGGGTCTATCTCATGAAGACCTGCAGAGGCACATTCAGAACTTCTTGGAAATTACGGACACTTACAATTATCCGAACGTTTCCAAGGACTATGTTAGGATGACACTATTTCCCTTTTCACTATTGGGGAAGCTAAGGAATGGTTGCAAAAGGAGCCCGCGAACTCAATCCACACTTGGGATGATCTAGCAAGGAAATTCTTAATCAGGTTTTTCCCCACTAAGAAGACAAAGTCGCTGAGGAGCCAAATTCTTGGGTTCCAACAATGAGATGGTGAGACATTTCGTCAAGCTTGGGAAAGATACAAGAAGCTACTCAGAGAATGCCCGCATCAATGTCAGACTAATGAGGTATTGGGTCACACTTTTGTTGATTGGTTAGATGAGGCATCAAAGATGTGTCTTGATTCAACTTGTGGGGGTAATTGCATGGCGAGGCCGTATAGTGAATACAACTCCTGCTAAACAACTTTATTGCTAATGACCATAATTGGCAAGGAGATGGGGACTCACGAAGGGCAATTAAACAGAAGACAACCGGGTTGATTAAGCTTGATGACTTCTTATCCATGAGAGCCGATATAGCAAAATTGGCAAATCAAATGAATAGAATGACAATACAACAAACACAACAGATGCAACATGTATAGCAGATGTCTATTTGCTGCGAACTATGTGGTGACAGTCATATGAGTGATATGTGCCCCACGAATCCTGAATCAATATACCATGTGGGGTAACAGAGCAGAGGTCCAATGAATCAGCATGCACAATATGGGAATACTTACAATCCAAATTGGAGGAATCATCCTAAATTCTCATGGAGAGGAAATCAATAGAATCAAAATCAGTATAGGCCCCAAGGAAATTTCAATCAACCTTAGAAACCACCCCTACAAATAGAAGAGAGTACAAATGACTTGCTGAAGAAGTTGTTGCTTGATAATCAACAGCTCAGGACCAATTTCAGAAATCTTGAGAGGCAAATGGGACAGTTAGCAACAAATCAAAACACTAGACTTGCAGGCGCTCTTCCCAGTAATATAGAGAAGAACCCTCAAGTTAATGCAGTTACACTCAGAAACGGGAGGGAACTAGAAGAAGTGCCAAAGAAGAGAAAGGACAAGCCTATACTTGAGAGGAAGCTGATCCCTAAGGCAATACATGATTCAAAGAAAACTGATGCAGGTTCAGAGCCAGTGGAGGCTGCAAGGCCACAACCTCCTTTCCTCCAGAGATTGCAAAAAAAGAATGATGATCGCATATTCAACAAATTTCTCTCTATGTTGAGCCAGGTTCAATTGAATATTCCATTGGTGGATGTACTTAGTGAAATTCCAAAATATGCTAAGTACATAAAAGATATAGTGGCTCACAAGAGGAAATTTACTAAGTTCGAGACAGTTGCACTTACTGAGGGGTGCACTTCAAGGGTCCAAAACAAGCTTCCTCAAAAGCTTAAGGATCCTAGCAGCTTCACCATCCCTGTGCGAATTGGTAATATTGATGTGGGTCGTGCTCTTTGTGATTTGGGGGCGAGCATAAATCTAATGCCCTTGTCCTTGTTTAAGCAATTGGGTCTGGGAGCTCCAAGACCAACCACTGTGAAGTTGCAATTAGCTGATAGGTTCACAGCCTACCCTGAAGGAGTGATTGAAGATGTATTGCTACAAATTGGGAAATTTATCTTCCCAGCTGACTTCATTATTCTAGATTTTGAGGCTGATGAACAAGTTCCAATCATATTGGGACAACCTCTCTTGGCTACTGGTGATGCAATAATTAAAGTTAGAGAGGGAAAAATGATTATGAGGGTGGACAACAAGGAAGCAGTTTTTAATGTCTACAAAGCGATCCAACTTCCCCGCCACTATGAGGAGCTATCTATGATATCTGTTATAGCGGTGGATGAGAAACTTCTTGACACGAGTGTATATCTAGACGATTCTCTAAAAAAAGCACTCATGTTGTTTGATAGCTTGAATATTGATGATAAGGTTGAGGAGATGATGCATATCCTAAATGCATCTTGTGCTTACATGCAGGGAATACACCCGTTTGAGCCCTTGAATAGGACAAGTGGATCTCCTCCAAAGCCGTCAATTGAAGAAGCTCCAAAATTGGAGCTTACACCCCTACCCCCTCACCTTCAATATGCTTATTTGGGTAGTTCTGACACTTCACCAGTTATTATTTCTTCTGACTTGTCTAAATTGCAGGAAGAAAAGTTGTTGAGAGTGCTACATGAGCACAAGCAAGCAATTGGGTGGACGATGTATGACATTAAAGGCATTAGTCCAGCTTTCTGCATGCATAAAATCCTCATGGAGGACGGACACATGCAAAGTGTAGAGAAACAACGCCGCCTAAATCCAATCATGAAAGAGGTGGTAAGAAAAGAAGTGATTAAGTGGCTTGATGCAGGTATTGTATTCCCAATCTCTGATAGCAAATGGGTAAGCCCCATTCAATGTGTGCCTAAGAAAGGGGGGATGACTGTAGTGGTTAATGAAAATAATGACTTAATTCCTACAAGAACTGTCACTGGGTGGAGAATTTGCATAGATTATAGAAAATTGAACAACGCCACCCGAAATGACCACTTTCCCCTCCCTTTTATTGACCAAATGCTTGATAGGTTAGTTGGCCAGGAATACTACTATTTCCTAGATGGTTATTAGGGGTATAATCAGATTGCTATAGCCCTAGAGGACCAAGAGAAAACCACATTTACGTGTCCCAGTGGAACGTATGGGTTCAAAAGAATGCCCTTTGGTCTCCGTAATGCACCTGCAACATTTCAAAGGTGTATGATCTCTATTTTTACTGACAAGGTTGAAAGATTTGTGGAAGTGTTCATGGATGATTTTTATGTGTTTGGGTGTTCTTTTGATAATTGTTTAATGAACCTTGATAAAGTGCTTGCTAGGTGTGAAGAGACAAACTTGGTACTAAACTGGGAAAAGTGCCATTTCATGGTACGTGAAGGTATAGTCTTGGGTCACAAGGAGTCAAAAGATGGTCTGCAGGTGGATAAAACAAAGGTGGAGGCGATTGAAAAATTTCCCCCACTGACATCCATCAAAGGCATTCGCAGTTTCTTGGGCCATGCAGGTTTTTATCGTCGATTAAAGAAAGCTTTTTCGAAAATTTCTTCTCCGTTATGCAGGCTTCTAGAGAAAGATGTCACCTTCAAGTTTGATGATGCATGTCTGAAAGCATTTGAGGAGCTGAAGGAAACATTGGTGACTGCACCAATTATCAACGCCCCAGATTGGGGACTACCATATGAGTTGATGTGCGATGCAAGTGACATAGAAATCGGAGCTGTTTTAGGGCAAAGAAGGGATAAAATATTTCACTCCATTTATTATGCGAGCAAAACGATGAATCCAGCTCAGATGAATTATACAGTTACTGAAAAAGAGTTGCTTGCAGTGGTGTGGGCGTTTGACAAGTTCAGATCTTATCTAGTGGGAACCAAAGTTATCGTTTACACAGATCCTTCAGCTATCCGATACTTATTTGAAAAGAAAGATTCCAAGCCGAGGCTGATTCGTTGGGTCCTCCTCTTGCAAGAATTTGACTTAGAGATCCGAGATCGAAAAGGGATAGAAAATAAAGTGGCTGATCACTTGTCCAGATTAGAAAGTTGGAACCATGTAGCTGAAGGAGGTTCAATCAAATAAACATTTCCTGATGAGCAGTTATTAGGAATCAGCTCAGATGAAGCCCCATGGTATGCGGATTATGTGAATTTTATTGCAAGTGGGGTGATACCACTAGAATTGACACTTGATAATAGAAGAAGATTCTTACATGATCTGAGGCTCTACATGTGGGATGAGCCATTCTTATATAGGGAATACACATATCAGTTGGTGCGAAGGTGTGTTCCTGAGCAAGAGATGAATGCTATATTGCATGGCTTTCATGCTTCGCCATATGGAGGTCATCACGGTGGGGATAGAACCGCCCAAAAAGTGCTACAATCAGGTTTCTATTGGTCAAAATTGCTTAAGGATGCACATGCCTTTGTTAAAACGTGTGACAGATGCCAAAGAACCGGAACTATCACGAGGAAGCACGAAATGCCTTCGCAAAATATTCTGGTAGTAGAGCTTTTTGTTGTTTGGAGGATTGATTTCATGGGACCGTTCCCATATTCTAATGGTCACAAGTACATCTTGGTGGCGGTTGACTATGTTTCTAAGTGGGTGGAGGCCATTGCTCATCCTACTAATGACGCAAAGGTAGTGGTAAGCTTTGTAAAGAAGCACATCTTCACGCGCTTTAGGACTCCAAGAGTGTTAATAAGCGACGGAGGAACTCACTTTTGTAACAAATTGCTGAATAATGTTCTTGCAAAGTATGGAGTTAAGCACAAAGTTTCTACTGCCTATCATCCCCAAACGAGTGGTCAAGTAGAAGTTTCAAACAGAGAGGTAAAGCAGATTCTTGAGAAAATGGTAAGTGGAAATAGAAAAGACTGGGCAGGGAAGCTGGATGATACATTATGGGCAAATCGAACTGCATACAAGACTCCCATAAATACTTCTCCATGCAGGTTGGTCTATGGGAAGGCATGCCACTTGCCCGTCGAGCTTGAACATAAAGCTTATTGGGCGATCCAAAAGCTAAATATGGATATGGACTCAGCTGGTGAGAATAGGTTGCTGCAACTCAACGAGCTTGATGAGTTTCGATTGCACGCATATGAAAATGCCAAATTATATAAAGAAAGGACAAAGAGGTGGCATGACAAGCACATTCAACATCGAGAGTTTGAGCTGGGTCAAGATGTTCTCTTGTTCAATTCAATGTTGACGTTATTCCCTGGAAAGCTTAAGTCTCATTGGGTAGGTCCTTTTGTTGTTGTAAGTGTGAGGCCTCATGGTGCGGTGGAACTGCTTGATACGAGCTCAAGTGGTACCTTCTTGGTAAATGGCCAGAGAATAAAACATTATTGGGGTGGTGACATTGCACGTCACAAGACCTCAGTGGACTTGGCAGATGCTTAAACATGTGTTAAGTCGTGCCGCGACGTTAAATCAGGCGCTCGTTGGGAGGCAACCCAATTTTTACCGCTTTCGAAGCATAGTTTTGTTTTATTTTATAGGCAATAATATTTTTCTTTGTAGGTTGAAATGGCGTGGAATGTGTGTAATGTATATATTGAGTAGTCGGGATTGTTTATTTAAAAATAAATTTAAATAAACACACAACCCAACCCATACCCAATTACCAAAACCCATCCCCCACCTAAATTAAAATAGCTAAAACCCAAAACCCCACCCTTTCTCCAAAAACACACGACCCGCTCCTCTTCTCCCCTTTACTCTCAAGTTCGCATATTCTTCAATATTCATTGCTCAATTCCACCTCAAGACTCTAAGGTATTTTCTTCTTATTATCTCTTTTCTTGTATTTTGGAAGTTCTTAGAGTATTTGTAGTCTTTTTTCTCCCCCAATCCTAGAATCCCCTAGGTCTCTTAAACATACTTTTAATGTTATTGTGGATGGAATGATTATACACGAAATTGGTGCAAACAAATTGGTTGTGCAGTTGTGTTTGAAGTAGTAAACTATAATTCCCTCCACTTCATGTAAATTTGGGAGGCCCACCTTCTCCCACCATTGTTGAAATAGAAGAGCAAAATTGATGCCCACAAGGTGTTTGCTAAAATGCTTAAGAGAGTAAATTTGAACACCGATGAATTCTAAGTAGCCGAGTGTAGTTGTATATGAGTTTAGGCGATGTGTGGGGTGTTTTGGGGGTATTGTATCTTGTTGTAAACTTTTGTAAGTTGTAGTTAGTGTACTAAAATAGTGTAGTAATGTAGACTTTAGCTTTGTTATGCTTGCACAATAGTTAAGTTACGACCATGTTAGACTAATTGAATTTTATGGCATAGGGCAGTCTAAGTACCTATAGCCTTGTGATTCCACATTGGTGCACATTGAATCAATATTATGATTCGATTATACATAGCCTTCGGTTTTAAGTGTGGGGTCATCTTGCCTCTCACGATGACCTTAGGCGACATATCTTGATTCATTCTCATCTTTGTGTTTATCATGTGTAGGTTGCTATGGCTCATGATGATACCGCTAAAGGAAAAGGGATGGGGAAGTCCTCCACAATTGCTCCCCCTCCAAAGCAATGCAAGCAAGGTGAGAGCTCTGCTCGACAAGCTAAGGGAAAGCAACAGGCTAGCGGGTTTATGAGGCCACCACGGCCTCGAGTGGAACTTGTTCAGGATGACGCCATCAAATGGCATGATACTTTTGTTCCATATGGGAGATATGTGTTTAAAATGCGGATAAATGAGAAGGCTTTAGAACGGAACTTCCCAGATGTACTTGCTACATTGATTGAAAAGAAGATGGATAAGCTCCTCGAACGCCCAGGCCCGGCAAATCCCATCATGGTAAGAGAGTTATATGCCTATTGGAACGAGAAATTGACGTGTCGTGGGTCAGAGGAAAGGAAATTCCAATGGATAGGGAAGCCTTGTGTCATTTTTTGGGAGTTGATAGCCCTAAACCATGAAGGCTTCGAAAGTTCGTGAAAAGTCCACGCTACCAAGCAATACATCACACACTTTGTGGCGTTTATTCTAATGCAAAATGGATGCGAACTAAGGGAAATATTCACCTTGAAATGCTCTAGTTCGACTTAAACAAAATGGCCAAGGTCTGGCAAAACTTTGTGCAAGCTAGATTAATGCTCGTTATGCATAATAGATCACGCACACTCGAGCTCGATTGTGCGTGATCTACTTTTTGATGACCGGAAGCCCCATAAATGTGGGTGAGCTCATGCTTGGGGAGATGACCCGCACCTGTTTTGGAGGAAGGATCAAAAGGTTTTTGTTTGCCAATATCCTGACACAATACATGCTATCTCGTGGGGTACCAGAGTACCCTGGCTATGATGAGGTAGTGGAGGAACCCAGAACATTGTTAGAAATCACATCCATGATAGAGTCCACATCCAAGCTCACCCAAGCTACTAGGAATGAGAGGGAAGCAAATTTCAACAGGTATCTTTACAAATCCCTGAATGTTATTATGAGCAGGCTTGGGGTGTCAGATGAGGAGCGCACGTGATTGTGAAGTGAACTCTCCAGTTCTTCCAAGGAGATGTTGGGCATAGCACCAGATAGTCACGTTCATCCGTTTGAGGATGAAAACACTGTCATAGAATCTGATAATGAGGATGCGGATGATGATGAATTTATCCGACCAATGGCTTTGGTACCCTTAGGAGATGATGCTGAGCCCATTACCGCAGCTGGTTGGCATCCTGATGAGGCAGACTCCAATTAACAGGGAGTTCTTTCTTTCCACCTTACTTTATGTTTGAATTTATTAAGCATCGGGGACTATGCATTGTTTAAGTGTGGGGTGGGGGGAATACTCCTTGAATTGTATAAAATATTTTAGTGTTATTATTTGTTTTTTCTTTTATCACCTTTTAGCTTAGTTTAAGACTAACATAGTCTAATTAGCTAGATCAAAAACAAATTAAAAAATTAAAAAAACTTGGACTTTTCCTGACGATGGATCTGTTGGACAATTTTCTTGAGAGATTAAAGTCCGATTAAAAATACCAAAAAGATTTTCTTTTGCTTTATTTTTGAAAGTTAGGTAGTATCCCTTGGATTTTCTTTGGACGCCAGTTCTTTTCCAAGGGTGTAACTCGAACCGGCTATTTTATTTTTATTTTTTTTGAGTAGGATAAGGGAGAAAACTGAGGTGCTCGGAGATACCTTTTGATATGTTTGGTGTTGGCAAGTTAAGTTAGGGCATGCGCTCTGTCTTCTTGCATATATGATTTGAATTGTAATGCCCAAGTAAATAAAGTAGCCTACTCTTTGACGCCTTTTTCTCAGTCGATTGACTTGTATGCCACCTAGTGCAGTCTTGTTTAAAAGAATTCTCAACTTGATATGCTTGCTTGACCTGAGAGTCACACAGAACCGTCTTGAGTGAGTCAAGTGCCATGTGTGTGTAAGGATTGTTGATATTCTGTGCTATCTTGTGTAGTCTAGAACTTGCCCTGTGTGTTAATCAACGCGAAATCATTAAGTTGTGCTAGTCTAGGAGATGACATAGGCGTTTCTTGCTTGACCATAAAGGTGTTTGTCATTGACAAATATAATTTTCCCATTGCTATCCCCTTTGAGCCTATAGACCGTTTCCTTGGCACCCACATTACAAGCCGTACTCCTATTTGTTTTCTTAATGTGAGATTGTTGAACATTTACCTCCTAAGGCACTTAGTTGCTAGAAGAAGTAAGGTGAGAGATTCGGAAGTGGCTTTCGAGTGGAACCATGGAAGGGCCCTTAAGGTGCACTAAAATTGTGAATAAATGTCACTAGCTTATGAACTTCAATGTATGGAGTGTGTAAAAAAAAAGAGGAAAGTTTTTGCAAGAAAGAGTAAACAAAAGTTCAAATAATGTAGAAAGACACACCTCCTAATCCTTCTCACTCGTGCTAGTGAAACCATAGAGGTGCTTGATGGAAAAGAGGGCTATGTTAGTTATGGTGTATGACAAGTGAATGGGTTGCGAAACAATTGCGCTTGAATTGTGAGTGTAGTGTATTAAAGTGCTTAGGAGGGTTTAGTCACTATTACTAAATGTATCCTACCCGTCCCTTAGCCTACATTACAACCTTAAAGTCCTAATTGATCCTAGATTTAGCTAGCTTAGATTAGTAGAGATGTAAACTACGGGCAAGCTTATGGTACGACCACGGGATGCACATGAATTCTTTGTGAGAGTGAGTGAATGTATTTCAATTCTGTGATGTCCTTAATTTATGTTCAATGACATATTTAAATTTGTGGACCACTTTGATATTCAATCTTTTGCTTGTGGTGAGGGCACTTGATCCCATGATGGATTGGTGATGTTGTACATTTTCTTGTGTTGGGTGAGTGCGTGAGCTGAATATGCTTAGTGGTAATGGGTCGTCTCTTGAGGTAAGGTGGTTATGGAGAGGTTGCTTGCGTTTATTGAGTTGGTTGAATAACATTGAGTATACTTGGGCTACTTAAAAACGGGAAGAATGTGAAATTTGTGTGTTCATGCTTAATTGCGGACATCGATCATAGTCAAAAGGTAGGGTATTTGATTGAATTAATTGTGAAGTCCTCTTTCATAGTGCTAAATACGTTTTGAGGATGTTAATATAGTTCCATTGCTCAAGGACGAGCAAGAGTCTATGTGTGGGGTGTTGATAATCGGCTTAATGTATGCATATTTTGATATATATCGCCTCACAGTTTGCTCATGTCTCGACGATTTGAGATGTTTAATATGATTATTTGTGCTAAATGTTGGTATTTCCATGTGTAGGGATCATTCGGATGCAATTTGGGACGAAAGGGCGTGAATTGGAGCGAAATTGGGACATAAACGGAAAAAAGTGAGATTTGAGGGCCACAACCAGCGTGGGGCGCTGGCTGTGGCGCAATTTACAGCAACCAAAATATTTGAGCGCCAGGGCCAGCGCCCCATGCTGCCCTGGACACTCTAGATGGGAAAGTGTCCTTTTTCGACTAGGACTCGGTTATTTCGACCCCTAAACGCCCTTTCCTAGTACTCATTGATTTTATGTTCCGAAGCAAGGATTTGATAAATTCTTCCATCCCTTTCCTAGTACTCATTGATTTTATGTTTGAAAACATTATTTTTGATGATTGTATGAACAAGAATGGCTAACAATCTCAGCATTCGGACATGCCTATCAAGAATGGCAACTGCAATCTCTTCATAAGTCAATTCCTCATTAACCTCTATAATCTCAACCAAAACAATGAGTGACGCATCACCAACCACCTTCTTCAACATGGATACATGAAACACTGGGTGCATTAGAGAGATCGCTGGAGGTAGTTCTAGCTTGTAAGCCACCTGAATAATCTTCTAAATAATTCTGTACGGTCTAACATACCTCAGACTCAAATTTCATATCTTACCAAACCACATAACCCCCTTCATGGGGGAAACCTTCAAGAATACCCAATCATCCTCTTGGAACTCCAAATACCTATGACGTACATCTGAATAGGAATCCTGACGAATCCTGAGAAACAGCCACGGTCTTATGTTTGTGAATCCCCTCCTTCAACTGTACCAGCAATGGATTGTCATATTGCTAATCCTTGACTTCCACAACAAGCGATGATTAGCCCCTATTTTGCACAATAATCCCTCCTTCACTAGAGCCCGTAACACGAACCCCCATACTAGCTAACCGATGAACTTCCTTGGGGCCTTAGGTAAAATCTTACGAGGCCTTACACGATGTAAGCTATGTGGATATGATTCAGATGATTTCTCTTAATGGATAGATGGAATAATGTCCGACCATGACCAGACTGTGCACAATGACATCTAAGAAAGAAATCTGTGGTTGTTCAAAGATCCTTTCACAAGTCAGTGCCCATGAAATATTAAATGTTCCTATTAATAATGCCTTGAGTATCCAACAAAATACTACCAGGTGCTTAAAAAGAAAAATGCAAATCATCTGTAGAATGTCTTCGAGAAAGGTATGAAAAAGGCGACCCATCAGTTGGCTTGCTCAGCCACCTAGATAAGTATGAATAACTATTCCGCTATAACCCTCAGGAATGGCAAAACTTTAGAGAGAATAATAACTAGCTAATAACCCCTGGTTGGGAAGATGATAAGGAAACCGCTTTTCCCAACAATCCTAATGTACTAATGTATAGCCTTGTTAGCGCTGTCTATATCCATGATTTTCCACCCATTGAACATTCCATTAAAGATGGTGCAGATCATGCCCCAAAGATCCCCAAAAAGAATGTTGTTTTGCTCTCAGGAGAAAAACCACCATTTAGTGACATTAAAGCAACAATCAATTGGCAGTCCGAAAATTCTATTTCTCAAAATAGAATCTTGCAACACCCCCATCTTGAGAGGCTCTATCGGCACACGATGCCCGAAGGCCCATGCGAACCAACGCCAGTTCTTACATTCTTTTTATCCATAAAATCTGGTCACTAAGGCCTCCAAATATTAGCACTATAATTAACATGTGAATAACTATTTAGCAAAATAAATATTAGCATTTAATACATGATCATCACTGTCACTAGCACAACCATACCCAACCATTACATGCAATCAAATACTAACACTAGCTCGCAAGCGTCTAAGAGTATCAAAAGAAATATATATATTATACCACTTGGTCGGGACAGGGCTCCACCGTACCCAAAATGTTCATGACATCTGCTTCAGTACCTATTGACTGTTGAACATCTACTCTGAAATAGTGTAGAGAAACAACCTATCAACTCGAACAACACCCTATTGGGGAGGGACGCCACCGGGTCTATTTGCACCTATGGTCATGAACACNAAAATCTGGTCATTAAGGCCTCCAAATATTAGCACTATAATTAACATGTGAATAACTATTTAGCAAAATAAATATTAGCATTTAATACATGATCATCACTGTCACTAGCACAACCATACCCAACCATTACATGCAATCAAATACTAACACTAGCTCGCAAGCGTCTAAGAGTATCAAAAGAAATATATATATTATACCACTTGGTCGGGACAGGGCTCCACCGTACCCAAAATGTTCATGACATCTGCTTCAGTACCTATTGACTGTTGAACATCTACTCTGAAATAGTGTAGAGAAACAACCTATCAACTCGAACAACACCCTATTGGGGAGGGACGCCACCGGGTCTATTTGCACCTATGGTCATGAACACAATGCCCAAAATAAAAGGGCGTCAGTACGAAAAATGTACTGAGTATGTAAAGCTAAGAAAGCATATACATAAGAGTCATAGTATAGGAAACATGATCTCATGGTCTCAACATGGGTACCAAGGACAACCACCAGGGGCATGAACAATAGAAACCATAGCATATAAATATGCAACGATACAAAGGAGTAGGCCACTTACTGAATCTTTGCATTAAATACAATATAGATTTATTTAACCCTGCATTGGGTCATCTTACTTTACATCATACCTGGCCTTGCACAGGACTCGGTAAGATTAATTTCCTTTATCACATCATACATGGCTTCATAAGGTCTTGGTCGTACCCTGCCATGTAAGGGATCGATCATGCCCGGCAATGCAAAGGCTCGGTAATGTCATAGAGAGCTCGAGTCGTAACCGGCCACACAAGTTCTCGGTTGTACCATACCATGTAAGGGCTCGTTAGCATATCACATCGTACCGAATTGATCAGTGGTTGCACAATAGGTGTAGTACACGACTATATATAGTGAAACTCACTAAAAATAGATACATGTTCATATGTGGTGATTTGCAATATCAACTCCAAGAGATATTAAGTTTAACCGCAAAATAAACCATGCTTCCCAATCATAGGATACCAACTTGGAACAATTTAAACATTAATAGGAATGCTACCGGCAAGAATATACAAGGATGGAACAACATTATTTAGATGGGAATAGAACCACAAAATCTTACAGTGCGGGAATTATTTAGAAGGAAGGAGAAACTTACGCTAACTCATGCCAAGAAAGAAAGTCGCCCTACATACCTTGTTGAAGTGCTAGCTACGCTTCTAGGATGATCAACCCTGCCTTCAATGAATCCCCAAAGTTGATGCAACTAGATAATAACTATTACAACGATGATTACAGGCTCCTTCACACAAAATACTGCAAGATTCAAACTAATCTTTGACTTCTCCTTTACTCGTTTGGAAATACGAAAGGGGAATTAAGAGTATTTGTGGAGAACAAGTATTGGTGATAGTTCTATAAGATGAGAGGGAATGAACCTTACTGCCTTTTTATACCAACATAGAAATCTATGTCGGGTCCTCATGCAAAATGGGCCACCCCAAGCTGGTTACGATACTAGGTAGGAGACCTGGCACAAGCTTGTAGAATCGTGTAATCCCCTCTCCCTTCACATATGTCACTGGCTGACTATCTCTGTTTGAGACCAAACATACCAAGATTTATTTTAGGTGTGATGTGTAACATCATCTCCCCCTTTGGAATAGACGTCCTCGAATGTCGGATCATAACCCATGATGATTACCTCATTGTTGCCTCTCATAGCTTGGAAGAATATGGGTATGTAGATTTCTTTTATTTTTTCCTTTCCCATGTCATCTCTTCCTTACTATAATTTCTACAAAGCACTTTAACTGAAGCCACTTCTTTAGTTCGCAGCTTTCGGACTTGACGATCTAGAATGGCCACCAGAACTTCTTCATAGGATAGATCTCATGTAAATTTAATAACATTAAGAGGGGTGATATGAAATGGATCACTTAAACCCATACCGATTATAGATACATGAAATAGCAAACTATTTCCTTAATATACAACATATCTTATTCTTCAGCCAAGAAAGTAATTTTGGCTGGAAGTAAGTGAGCTGACATGGTGAGTCGATCCACGATAATCCAGATTTAATCAAGCCCTTGACGTGATCATGATAATCTGGTAATGAAATCCATGTTGATCGCTTCCAATTTCTAGGTCAAATTTTCCATGTATCGCAGCAACCCTCCCTATTTTTGATTTTCAATCTTAACTTGTTGGAAATTTGGACACGAGTGACGTACCCAGCAATGTACCTCTTCATGTTTTTAACTAGTATAACTGTCGATGATCATGGTACGTCTTGATTGACCCTGGATGAATGGAATACCGGGATTTGCTAATCTCTGTCATGATCTTCTCTTCGAGTCCTCTGAAATTAGGTACACATAGCTGGTTCTTGTATCTAAGGGCCCTATCCTTGGATAGCCCGAACGCTTGCTTCTTTTGAAAGGGGATGCTTCCTCTTATTTTTGCCAAGGCTGGATCTTCAAATTGTCGCACCTTTACTTCGGCCACTAACAAGGGCTCGGTAGTATTCAGAACTTTAATTCCTCTGTCACCGGTGTCAAGCAACTGCATACTTATTCATCATCAATTTCTTCTCTTCCACATACCGCAAGATGCCTATAGACATCTGACTTAATGCATCATCCACCATGTTTGCCTTCCTGGGCTGGTATAGAATATCAACATCAGAGTCCTTTAATACATCGAGTCACTCTCATTGCCTTAAATTCAACTCTCTTTGCTTGAATATTCACAACAAGCTCTTGTGATCAGTGAATATGTTAACATGAACTCCGTATAGATAGTGACGCCATATCTTCAGAGGGAAAATGACAGCTACTAGCTCCCGGTCATGGGTTAGATAATTTTGCTCATGTTTCCTCAGTTGCCTTGAATCATATACAAATACTTTCCCATGTTGCATTAGTACGCTGCCTAAGCCCACTATATTGAATCACAGTATATGACATACCCCTTGGGTCCCTCAAGAAGAGTTAATACTTGTGCCGAGGTTAACCTATCCTTTAACTCCTGGAAGCTCTTCTCACAACTATCAGTCAACAAAATTGTTGCCTCCTTATGCATCAATTTCGTCAAAGAAGCAGTTATGGATGAGAAATTCTCAACAAACCTTCAGTAGTAACCTGCCAAGCCAAGGGAGTTGCGTACCTTAGTATGGGTTATAGGCATTAGCCAATTCTTAACTGCTTCAGCCTTTTGACTATCAACTTATGTACCGTCACCGGACACTATGTGCCCAAGAAAGGCCACTGAGTTCAACCAAAACTCATACTTGGAAAATTTGGGTACAAATTGTGATCCCGAAGTATGCGTAAAGCCATTAGCAAATGCTCTCCATGCTCCTCCTCTGTTCAAAAATATACCAGTATATCATCTATGAACATGATCACAAAAATATCCAAATACTGCTTGAACACTCGAGTCATCAAATCCATGAAGGTCGCTGGTGCGTTGATTAGTCCATGCGACATAACGAGACATTTGTAGTGGACAGATTTGGTCCAAAAGGATGTCTTCGGAACATCTTCTTCCTTGATCCTTAGCTGATGATATCTAGATCTGAGATCGATCTTCGAAAAATACTTTGACACCTTGCAACTGATCAAACAATATCATCGATCCTTGGAAGTGAATTCTATCTCTTGATGGTCACCATATTTTGCTGTCGATAATTAATACACATCCTTAATGAACCATCCTTCTTTCGAACAAATAGCACTTAGGCTCCCTACGGGGAAGTGGTGGGTCGAATGAAGCCCTTATCAAGATAGGATGAATATCGAGTGGCACATCGATAGAAAACTCAAACTCCCTCTCTGGTGGAATGCCCGAGAGCTCATCAGGGAACACATCAGGAAAGTCACTAATGACCAAAACAGATTGAAGGGTGGGATGTTTCGCCTCTGCATCTTGTACCCATACCATATGATAGAAACATCCTTTCATGATCATCTTTCGGGCCCTAAGGTAAGAAATAAGCTTCCCTTATGGCTCTGCGACATTGCCATTCCATTCGATAACGGGCTCTCCTAGAAACTTAGAGCGAAATACTTTCTTCCAACAATCTACTATGGAATAACAAGGGGCCAGGCAATCAATTCCCATAATAACATTAAATTCTACCATTTTTAATTCATTCAAATTGGCCAACGTAAGGTGATCATAAATCATCACATCGCAATCTCGATACACTTGCCTAAATATCACGAACACGACCACTGGCATGGAACCTCAAACGGTTGTCATATACATACATACTTTACCACATTAACCAGAAGCAAATGGATTAATATACGACAGGGTACAATCTATCTATCAAAGAATATACACTAATGAAAAATACAGATAATATACCTATCACCGCATTTGGTGAAGTCTCTAAATTCTGATGTCTTGACCACATATAGGTGCAATTTTCTTATTGCCCATCTGGGATGGACATGGGCATTCCATCTCTACCTCTATCTCTTCCCATTGACAGTCGAATACCTTGCTCACGAGGATGTGATGTCGATAAAGAGGCTGCTACCGACCCCGTATGCGGTATCACGCCACCTAGATTTCTTGCAAGGCAAAAGCGCATGATGTGATAAGGTTCCCTGTATGAGAGACACAAATTCGAACCCTGGCAGCAATGCCTAAAATGACTCCTACAATATCGACCACAACGTGGCTTCAAAGGTCGCATCCTGCTAGTATCCCCACTATTCTGCAAACTCTACCCTTGGAAATTCTGGCCATGTTCTAAATAAGTGGTCTGTTCTCAAAATTGGCCATAAGACTATGATGGAATGCTAGTCTCCAAGTTAGGTGACTGCCAAAGCAATGGGGACCTAAACCGCCTCAAAATTCTCCTGTATCTCTCATGGAGCAGGCCATTTTAGATTGACCCTGGTCGTGATCTCGAGCAACTTGTTGTAGCCTCTTGTGATCCTCTAAGTTTTGTGCATAGTCCTGAATAAGCGCAATATCCGTAATAAGGTTCAAGGACGCTGTAGTAACCACATCAAGAATCTCATTGAAAGTAGAATGTTAGTTTTGTTCAGCATCCTTGAATCTTCCACTAGCGTAACCATATATTTTTCTTTGGCCTTATTCCTTTTCAAATAAAATTACACTCTAATATTCATTGCTGGCATATGTCTAATATTTTATTTCCATTGGAGGGGATGCGCAAATATTTGACACTTTAGGACAACTCATTTATTTTTCTAACTGCATTATTTTGTTCCTTGCCCCATGGCTGGGCATTTTTCTTCAACATTTTTGTGAGAGGAGAAATATATGTAGAAACATTAGGAACTAAATCTCTCACATAATTTATTATTCCCAAAAAATATGAGATTTGATTTGATGTGAACTCAGTAGGAAGGAACTTGAGAAATATGAGGACCTAGGGTGTAT
>AWOL01S0003936.1:18109-36674 GCA_000715115.1 Nicotiana otophora | reverse complement strand
GGGGTGCAACACAACAGCCCAAACCTATAACCGTTCATGCTTTTCTATCAAACCCATCAACTCATATCACATGAACTTAGAGTCTATAATCATTAATCCAATGCTATAATCAATTAGAGGGTGAACGTTCGATCATCTTGAATTCGAGTTCTAGGGTTTCTTTTCTCGACAACAATGTCTCAATCGAATACCTAATGATTTGAATGGTTTACCCATATTAATAAGGTGTTGGTGAATTGAAATAAACATAGAATCAACATTAGAACTTACCTTGGATGATGGAGAGAACTTGGAGGAAGATGGGTTCTCGAGATCTTCCCTTTCTATAAAATATTTATGGGTATGGGTATAGGGAATAAGGCAGGGCTTTAACAACGACCCTTCAGGTGCGCGCCCATGAAACTGAGGGCCTAATCGTGCACCTGAACGTGCAGCAAGGGCGACGACACTATAACAAGTGCGTTTCTATGCGCGTGATGGCTGAGCGCATAGCTGAGCATGTAGACTACGCATTGTCCAGTAAACAACATGTAAATTATTACACGGAGATCCGTTCGGTCATTTGAAAAAACTACAACTTTAGTGTTTTATGTTGTCTTGAATTCCTTACAGATTTTCACTTGATCGGGCTGGAAGATAGACCTTCCATAAACTTTGTCAATTTTATTGAATCTTATGCACGTCACTCTATGTACTCATATTACACATTTGTGCCTAATCCGAATATACTGAGTGTTACATGAAAATCTAGCTGAGGAAGGGAATGGCTTTGGGAAGAGAATATACTTGGGAGGAAGAGAAGTGACCTGAGAACTTCTGGGTGTCTGGGAACAAAGTGATCAGTTTGCGTGAGGTTTATTTGGTCTCTTAAAGACACCATCTCTTTCTGCTGCTACTGGAATAAATGGAAAAGAGAAGTACCCGACAGAAAAATATCGTATTGCAAGCTTGCTAACTTGTGCTCTAAGGCTTTGATGAGTTCTGCATGCTGAGAAGGCTTCTCTAAAACCTATTCAACTTTTTTCTCAATATTTTTCCACTTTGATAAGCATTTTATTGTGAGCGTGTGCAATATTTTTAAAAGTGCTATCTATGTTGTTCAAGATT
This sequence comes from Nicotiana otophora, assembly GCA_000715115.1. NCBI lineage: Eukaryota > Viridiplantae > Streptophyta > Magnoliopsida > Solanales > Solanaceae > Nicotiana > Nicotiana otophora. The sequence goes on along the minus strand of AWOL01S0003936.1, from coordinate 35,567 downwards.
CTATTTTGAGAAATAGAATTTTCGGACTGCAAATTTATTGTTGATTCAATGTCACTAGATGGTGATTTTTATCCTGAGGGGAAAACAAAATTGCTTTTGGGGATCTTGGGGGCAGGATCTGCACCTTCTTTACTAAAATGTTCAAGAGGTGGAATATCATAGGTATTGTAATGACGCGACCGGTCTATTGTATATTGTAGCCTTGTTACCCTATTTATTGTCTCTTCTATGTTTATTTGTGGTTATGTGACTTTCGGGGTAGTTGGATTTGTTTTGGGAAGTTTTTGAGTGAATCGGGACACTTAGCCCCAATGTTGGAAGCATAAGTTAAAAGAGTTAACAGGAGTTTGGATTTTGTGTAGACAAGTGTAAAATGGAGTTTTGATGGTTCTAATATCTTCGTATGGTTGTTTTGGACTTAGGTGTATGTTTGATATTGATTCGAAGGTCCGTAGGTTTGTTTGGGGATTTGTGGCGAAAGTTGGAAAGTTGAAGGATTGGAAGTTTGAGAGGTTTGACCGAGCGTAGAAATATTTTGTACCGGGTTTGGATGTTTCTTCCTGGAGCTGGAATAGGTCTGTTGTCTCATTTGGGACTAGTGTGCAAAATGTGAGGCCATTCAAAGATTATTTGATGCGGTTCGGCAACATTTGTAGCAGTAGGAAGTTCATTTATTTTATTAGGCTTGAATTGGGGTGTGATTCCTGATTTTGATGTTGTTTGATGTGATTTGAGGCTTTGACTATGTTTATATCCTATTTTAGGACATGTTGGTATGTTTGGATGGTGTCCTGAGGGCCTTAGGTGCGATTCAGATTGAAATTTAGACTTAAGGAAATTATGATAGCTTCAAGTCTGTTGTAAGCGCACCTACGAGGTGCTGGCAGCAGGTGTGGCAAGTTGTGTGCTTCTGCGGGGTTGTCTTGGTTGAGGAGAGGTTGTAGATATGAAGGGGTTCCTGCATAAGAGGATGCACTTCTGCGCACGAAGGTCTGCATGAGCGGGGTTTGGCTGGACGAGGGAAAGGCGCAGGTGCCAGGTAGGTTCCGCATCTGCGAGACCGTAGATTTGGTCAATTGAGTACAAAAGCGCAAATGTGTGTATGTTTGGGAATCCGTAAGTGCGAAACATGTACCTCATTAGAGGTCCCACATGTGAGTTAATGTGGCCGCAAGTGCGTAAGGTCGGGGACTCAAGTGAAGTTCGCAAGTGCGATATTTTGACCACAGAAGCGGTGATTTTGATCATAGATGCAATTTCATTGACAGGTCTTATAGCTTGAAGGGTTTGGCATTTTTCTCATTTTTGGAGTTGTGGAGTTTGGCTAAGGGAAATATGTGGAGTACTTTTCACCATAATCGAAGTGGTAAGTGATGATTCATCATTTTTATTGGTAAATATTGATCATTACACCTAGTTTATGTGATTGTGAAGTGAAATTTGGGGGTTTTAGACTATGTTGTTAAAGAGTGATATGTGATGACTTGAGTGTCAATTTGTTGTTGGAATTAGATAATTTTGGTATGGTTGGACTCGTACTTGAATAGGTGTTCGGAATATGTGAATCTTGTCGGGTTACGAGGCACGGCACGGGGTTGGCTTTTTGATTTTTGTTAAAGATCTTATCTTTGCATATGGAATCAATTCCCATAGAACATATTGATTATATTAAGTTGATTTTACTAGATTCCGGTCGTTTGGAGGCCAATTAGTGAGGCAAGGCTTTTTGGAGTATTGATTTACGCGTTTTGAGGTATGTAACATTTCTAAACTTAGAATTGAGGGTATTCATCCTTGGAAAACATGTTATTTGTGTTGCGTTGGGGTGACGCACATGTTAAGTGACAGGCGTGTGGGCGTGGACCGTGGTAATCATAATCCGGGTTGATTCTTTTACTATGTTGCTTTCAAGTCTTGTGTTATCCGTGTAATTCCTACTTGTTAGAGTAATTGAGTTTTGATTCGTGTTAGAAATCATGTTTAGGCTATGTGGTTATTCGATTGATAGCTAATGATGCTATTTACGTTGTTTGAGTTATATGCGTTAACAGTAATTTTACACTCAGTCATGGTTCTTCGTTTGCATATCATATCTCAGTCTATGTTCATCATTCATTGCTACATAGCATGTTATCGTTGTTGGGCGGAGTGGTATGAGATTGTGAGCCCTTGAGACTTAAGAGATTGATGATTGAGGTATGCCTTAGAGCCGTGTTGAGAGTGTTATTGTTGATCGTGCTGCACGCCGTAGCATGCCATATTGGCTTTATTACTATTATTATTATGTGGATTGGCCTGCATGCCGCATCATGCCTTATTGGCTTTGATTAGTGCTTGGGCAAGATCCACCCCTACGGAGACTGACATATCAATAGTTAGCGTAGGCACAATGATACGTACATGTTCATTGGTGAGGGGCATTGATGCCAGACACCTGTACAGTGATGAGTGATTGCGTATGTATGATGAGTGGGCATTTGAGATAGGCAGATTGAGTATTTTGAGAGTGTGAGTACTTGTGAATATCACTGTGAAATCATTCATTTGACATGCATATTTGACATGTAGGCATAGAGATGTACCATTCCTCTTGCTAGCTATAACTAACTTGTTCCTATCAGTTTTGGGCTTCAATTGTTAAACTTGAAATTATGTCTAACTTTTTGTAATATGAACGAGTTGACTATGTTAATTCCTTTGAGATATATATTATTATTGTCATTATTATACTTGTGTTATCATTACATTGGAAGCTGGACTGTCTTCTTCTAAGCTCGTGGCTGCTTTCAGCCCAAGGTTAGTTCTATTACTTATTGAGTATATGGGGTCGATTGTACTCATACTACACTCTGCACTTCGTGTGTAGATCCAGGTGCATCAGCACGTGGTGATTGCTAGATCCGTGCTAGTACCTTCTTGGAGACTTAAAGGGTGCTATGACATCAGCATTCCTTGACTCGTTTTTCCTTTATTTTCTTCAGTACTATTCTATTACACAAGCTGTTCTACTAGAGATTTGTTTATGTTTGATACTTAGTAGTGCACATGTACTCATTGACACCAGATTTTGGGATGGTTGTAGAAATGTTTCAATTATGTTTATCAAATGCATATGATTTATTCAAATGATTAAGATATTATGAGACCGTTGGCTTGCTGGCAAGTAGTGTTAGGAACCATCGCGGCTCCGGTGGGAGTTAGATCGTGAGAAGTTAGTATTGGAGCTCTGGGTTGCTTAGGTCTCACAAGTCATGAGCAGGTTTAGTATAGTCTTGCAGATCAGTACGATGAATTCTGTACTTATCTTTGAAAGTCTACTGAACTACTAAGGAACTTCACTTTCTTGCATTTACCCGCTCAATGCGGTTGTATGTTCCTCCTCCCAATTTCCTACTGTTCTCGATAATTAGCACAGTATGGTTGGTGTACATACGGTTGCTTCCATCCCCGTGAATAATTACCTCTTGATTGTTCCTCTCATACTTAGCAACCTGGCGCAGAGTAGAAGCAACTGCCCCATCTACGTGTATCCATGGTCGTACCGATAACAAGTTGTAGGTGGCGGATATGTCTAGATCTTGGAATTTGACATCAAAATAGGTCACGCCCATTGGAAGATCAAGATTGATTTCCCCAATACTGATTCTCTGAGGTCCATCGAACACTTGCACATTAATACTTCCCATTCGTTTCTCATCCAAGACTTTTCAAGTCTTTTCAAAGTAGTTAGTGAGCATATGTTCAGGAACGAACCTCCATCCATCAGGACACTGGCAATGAACTTTTCTTCAAATTGCGGAGTGATGAGCAATGCTTTGTTGTGACTCAACCCTTCCAGCGGTAGCTCAGTTCGTGGAAAGTAATTTTGTGACTCTCCAGTACCTATCCTACCATGTTATCATCTCCCTGCTAGTGATACTGGTAGGCACATAAGCTTCACTTAATACTTTAATCAGGGCATTCTTGCGTCATGCCCCGACATCGGGGAGCGCGATCGGTGCTCAACTGAGATAACCCGGCCAAGCAAGCATGTATAATGCCTTCTACCCGAACATACCTATGAGTAAAGAGAAGATATATTCTCGTTAATTAGACTGAGAAGATCATGTGAACAATACCAAATTAATTACCAATAATTACGCCATTTATAAGTCTCCAAAATAATATATTACACATTCATAGTTTAGGAGTGGAACGTGTGATACAATTACAACATTAATAGTTTGACTTCCCCATAACCAAGGTACAACCCGCACTATGTCTACAGAGCCTCTAATAGATACAAAAAGAGTAGCGTGATAGTATCAGCAACAAGGCTCTGGTTGTACCTCAAAACAATATACATGGAGAACAGGAGATACAAGACCCTTATATGAAGGGGGCTCACCAAGTCAGCTGAGGAGAGGGTGTACTGCCATCACTAATCAATACAGCCTGTTGTGGAACCATCTACATCCATTAAAGATGCAGCGCCCCCAACAAAGGGTACATTAGTACATATGGAATAGTACTAGTATGTAAAAATAAACACACTCTCAATAGAACGAGTAATAGTAAAATGAGAAGGCAACATGAAATCAACGAGAGCCTTAAATAGTATTAAAGTGCCAACTTAAAAGAAAGATAAATTTCAAGTAAGTTTCAATATTTTGAAGTTGGGAGATCTTTAGTACTGATACACCACCGTGCCTTTAGCACAGAGCCCGATCTTAGCCCGATCAGGTAAGCCGTCTTACCTCGAGACATCCAATCACAACACCACCATCTGAGCGACATGGCGTCTGATCTTTGCCCGATCGGCTAAGCCGTCTCACCACAATTGTACTTGGGTCGACATCATATCAAATATCTCTACCAATAATCTCATCCCATTTAAGGAGAAATATCTCAACACAATACAATCGCATCCCATATAAGGGGAAAATAATCGCATTAAATCAACACAAGGATTTACCACTCAATCACTCCTACACTGGCATGTGCAGTTTATGGGTTATGTTATTTTGACCTACCCTTCCTCGGTGACTAAACGATACTCCCAAAGCATGTACTATTTACAGGATTTACAACTCACTTCATAATCTTTCACACATATTCCCATTTCATTGGCATTAGTGGCCACAATTGTAATATCATTCTCGGCACGTCGACCGTATTTCATATTTCATACTCACCTCTATAACATTCAAGCGTTACCATGGATTATCATCAATAAGTGAATTTCAAATCAAGACTTTAAGTACACATATGAGCAAACGAAGGTCTTAAAGACATTGCACTTCTCTTCCACAATTAGGTATACTAACTTGCAATTGCAACATGATTTTAAATCACAACACCTTTTGTACATTGATCATACTAGATTACATTCTCGGAGGGAATCATGGTATGATATGAACATTTGGAACACATTTTGACTGCATACATCTTTCAACACAAGACTTATTTTAGAATAATCAATTTTATCAGGAAGGACTCAGAACATGAGAGATAAGAAATTGAGCCAGCCATAATCGCAACTTACGAGGATATCATGGAAATCGATTCTACAATCGAAGTTTAGCCAACATACTTCACTAATGCTTCCTTAAATTACTACAATGATCCAGGAATACTTGCGACTTCAATCTATTAGAAACATGACAAATTTGAACAATAATTAGGAAGCTATTCGGGGTTTCAGCTCATTTGAGCATTTTATCAAGCACAAGGTGTGCATTTAGGTTTCAAGGTTCTCCTATAGTGGATTGGTTAATCCCACAACCCAATGTTCACCCATTTGAGCTCAATAAACTTCCCACCAATTTTGATGGTGCATGCTTGCATAAATAATAGTCAAGAATCACACTTCTCATTACCTACTTTCAGTCCAATCCTGAAATTGAGGGCTGGAGAGTAGAACCTTACCTATTGGATGAAGACCTTGCAATTTTTACTTTTTGAATTTCTAAGCTTGAGCAAGGGTTGATGAAGAAAGTACTTAGGGCTTCCTCCCCTCTCTCTCTAAAGAACTCCCCTCACTCTAAAATTGAAGATATTTTCCTTCTAAATGAGACCCAATGGCTTTTAATAAAATGGGGTCGGATTTTAAATATTAGAAAATGGACCCACCGAACTCAACTCTACAATCGTAGAGTGCACCGCAGATCAGGTCTGCGGTGTGCAACATGGACCGTACCAACGGTCCCATAACTGGGCTGCTCTGGTCCAGTTTGCGGCCCGCATATCAGTTATGTGGTCGCATAATGGACCGCAGAATCTCCCTCCTTAAATCATCATGTTGGTTCTGCGATGGATGTGCGGCCCGTGAAACGATTATGCGGTCATATAGTTGACCGTAAAACAACTTCCAAAATTGGCACATTTCTCTGCTTCACTCCGTGGAGAAGTTCTGCGGCCACATAATGGATCATATAAATTCCCTGTTATGCAACAATTGTTTCTTCAACTCCCCAAAACCCCCATTCTTAGGTGAAATCTTACGAGGCCTCACATCCATCCACGTTTATGATCATTCGTCCTCGAATGAGGTTCAAAATCCACAATTAGCATCCAATGTGAGACACATTATTACTTCTCACACCAGTAGTTCCAAATTCTTTCCTAACTCCCTGAATTTCCAACACTTTCGCAAGAGTCTACCCTGTAATTAGACCTATCCACCTTCCAAAGAATCCCAGAACCAGTCCTAATAGCATAACCACAACACAACGATGTAGAACAACATAGAAACAACATCGACCACAACGCCATAAACATTACATTAAAATAAGAATATCCTTAACATAAGCTGTACAAGGGAAACATAATTTGTAGAAAGTTAGCTTTTAATATTTTCCATGGACACAACTACATCTACTCAAACAAATGAAGATACGCCTTCTTCATATCTTCCTCGGCTTCCCAGGTGGCCTCTTCGACCTGTTGCTTTTGCCATAACACTTTCACGAAGGCAATCTATTTGTTTCTTAGCATTCAGGCTTTCCTATCAAGAATGGTAAATGGAATCTCTTCATAAGTCAATTCCTCATTAAACTCCATAGTCTCCACTGGAACAATAAGCGATAGATCTCCAACCACCTTCTTCAATATGGATACATGAAACACCGGGTGCACTAGAGGTAGTTCTAGCCTGTAAGCCACGTGACCAATCCTATGAATAAATCTGTATGGTCAGACATAACTCGAAAACTATTTTCCTATCTTACCAAATCGCATTACACCCTTCATGGGGGAAACTTTCAAGAATATCCAATCATACTCTTGGAACACCAATTCCCTACGACATAAATCCCGATAGGACTTCTGATGTCTTTGGGCAGTTTTCAACCATTCCTTAATGATCTTAACCTTCTCCAGAGCTTGATGCACGAGTTCGGGCCCTATTAACTCCACTTCCCCAATCTCAAACCACCCAATAGGAGATCTACATCTCCTGCCATATAGAGCCTCCAACGGCGCCAACTGAATGCTATCATGATAAATGTTGTTGTAAGCAAATTTTATGAGTGGCAAGTGATCATCCCAGCTACGCTTAAAGTCGAGACCACAAGCGCGCAACATACCCTCAAGCGTCTGAATGGTCCGCTCTACATGCCCGTCAGTCTGTGGATGTAAAGCTGTACTAAGATTCACTTGAGTATCCAAACCTTGCTANAGAACACAAGCGCGCAACATACCCTCAAGCGTCTGAATGGTCTGCTCTACATGCCCGTCAGTCTGTGGATGTAAAGCTGTACTAAGATTCACTTGAGTATCCAAACCTTGCTAAAATTTCCTCCAAACTTTGGCTATGAAATGTGCCTTCTATCAGAGATAATAGAAACTGGAGTGCCATGCAACCTGACTATTTCTTTCATATACAACTAAACATACTATTTTGCAGTCTCGGTAGCCTTAACAAGTAAGAAGTGTGATGATTTTGTGAGACGGTCCACAATCACCGAAATCTAGTAAAACATGTGAGGCGTGCGAGGTAGTCCCACCATAAATTCCAATTGATCATCTCCCATTTCCACATCTGAATTTCTATGTTCGGTGCCAACCCACCAAATTTTTGATGTTCGGCCTTTACTTGTTGACAATGTGGACATCTTGCCACAACGTCTGCTACATTCCTCTTCATATCGTTCCACTAGTAGACTTCCTTAATATCATGGTACATCTTTGTACAGCCTGGAAGTGTGAGCCTCGATCATGATTCTTTCCCAAAGACCATCTATATCAGGAACACATAATCGCCCTTAGTACCTTAGCATACAATCATTCATGCTAAGAGAAAAATCCATGGTCTTATGTTTATCAATTCCTGCCTGCAATTGTACCAACAACGGATCGTCGTACTGCTTCTCCTTAACTTCCACAACAAGCGATTATTCGGCCATATTGTGCACAATTACTCCTCCTTCACTAAAGTCCGCAAGAAAAACTCCAAAACTGGCCAACCAGTGAACTTCCTTGGCCAACGACCTTTGGTGTGTCTCTAGGTGAGCCAAACTACCCATGGAATTTTGGCTAAGAGCATCCGCCATGAAATTAGCCTTCCCCGAATGATATAGAATATCGGTGTCATAGTCCTTGAGTAACTCAAGCCATCTTCTATGCCTTAGATTCTATTCCTTCTGTTTGAAAATATATTGAAGGCTCTTATGGTCCGTGAGTATATCCACATGGACCCCATACAAATTATGAATCCAAATCTTCAATGCAACAACCACCGCCGCCAGCTCTAAGTCATGTGTTGGATAGTGCTTCTCATGATTTTTGAGCTGCCTAGAAGTGTAAGCGATCACCTTGCCATGTTGCATCAATACAAACTCTAGTCCGATTCTTGAAGCATCCCAATATACCAGAAACCCATATGTACCTTCTGGTAGGGTCAACACCGGTGTTGTAGTCAATCTTGATTTCAACTCCTGGAAGCTCTTTTCACAAGCACCATTGGAACTTAACTACCTTCTACGTCAATTTAGTAAATGAGGAGGCAAGAGTAGAGAACCCCTACAAAAACTTTCTGTAATACCCAGCTAAACCTAAGAATCTACAAATCTTTATTGGTGTTGTTGTCCTCGGCCAATTCTTCAGAACTGCGATCTTCTACGGATCAACCTTAATTACTTCTCTGGAGACGACATGACCCAAGAATATGACATATTTAAGCCAAAACTAACACTTGGAAAACTTCGCATACAACGTGTGTTAATATAGAGTCTACAAAACTTCCTTGAGATGATTACCATGGTCCTCTCGACTTCGTGAATATACAAGAATATCGTCAATGAACACTATCACAAATGAGTCAATAAAAGGCTTGAAGACGCGATTCATAAGAGCCATGAAAGTTGGTGGGGCATTTGTTATCCCAAAAGACATTACCAGAAATTCGAAGTGCCCACATCGGGTCCTGAAAGTTATTTTCGCAATATCATGTTCCCTGATCTTCAATTGGTGGTACCCTAATCTTTGGTCAATCTTGGAGAAATACTTAACGCCCTGTAAGTGGTCAAACATGTTATCTATCCTTAGCAGTGGGTATTTATTCTCAATTGCGACCTTGTTGAGTTGCTGATAGTCAATACACATTCTCAGTGACCCATCTTTCTTCCTTACAAAAAGAACTGGTGCACCCTAAGGTGACAAACTCGGTCGGATGAAACCCTTCTCTAACAAGTCCTTCAACTCCTCCGTTAGTTCCTTAAATTCTGTCGGTGCCATTATGTAGTGTCAAATAGATATACGTTGCATGCTTGGCATCATATCAATTCCAAAATCAATCTTCGTGTATGGTGGGAACCCAATAGGCCATCAAGAAAGACCTACGGGAATTCATTCACCACTGGCACAGACTCAAGTGTAGGAACCTCAACATCGGTGTCCGTAACCCAAACAAAATGGTAAATACACCCTTTTTTAATCATCTCTGTGGCCTTAATATAAACCTACCCTTCGGCGCTATATTATCCCCATTCCATTCAATAACTAGCTCATTTGGGAATTCAAACCTAACGGTCCTAGTTCGACAATCAAGCTTGGAAAAACATGAATAAAGCCAATCCATCCCCATTATTACCTCAAAATCGACCATTCCTAATTCAATGAGATCAACCATGATGTCCCAACCATGCATCGTGATAACACAATCCCTATAACCCGCGCAGCCATAATAAACTCACCAACTGGAGTAGATATAGAGAACTGCTCATGAAGTTGTTCTGGTTCTATCCCAAATTCCATAGCAACATAGCGAGTGACATATGACAAAGTGGAACCGAGATCAATAAGGGCATATACATCATGAAATTGGAAGGTCAATATACCTGTGACAACATTAGGAGAAGCCTGAAAAGTCTGGTGACCTCTCATAATATAGAAACGATTGGATCCTCCCGAACTCTGTGCACCACCCCTAACTGCACCATGTGTTACGGGTGCTGGAGTGCCACGAACTGGAAAAGGTGTTGTGGATGTTGTGGCTGCAGAACCAGATGGATGTGCCATACCCCTACCCACACTCTGGCGGGACGAGCGACAATCCCTCTGAATGTGACCCCTGATACAACACACGTAGCATATGGGCTGGTTCATGAAGCAGGCCCCAAAATGTATCTTCCCACAACTATGTCATGGGGGCCCTCGCTACTGCTTGAATCTCCCTCCAGGCCGACCCTACTAGTAGGATCCCCTGTTGCCCTAAATGGTCCTGAAACGACTCCACTGCTCCTAACTGGGCATGCTGGTTGTGCACTGACCAAAGACTAAGTAAAGGAATGGGATGGCCCTGACGACCCTCCGTTCCATTATTCAATTTGCGAGTCTCTGTGGCTTGAGCAACCGCCACCATCATCCATTAGTTCATATTAGAATTCAAGGCAGGTGTAGCAGCCTTAATGATAACCATGGGGCTGAGGCCCTGCAAAAACTCGCTCACTCTTGCCTCCATAGTGGGAAAAATGCAAATGGCATACTTGGACAAGTGCGTGAACAATATATGGTACTCCCACACACTTACGCTACCCTGCTTCAGGCTCTCAAACTCAGCGACACGGGACGCCTTAGTCTCGGCAAGCAAGAAATGGTCAATTAAGGCATCGGCAAACTCACTCCACCTCGCCGAAGAGCTCCCCTGCTCACGGGAGTCCTCCCACAACTGAAACAAAGAAGAAGCCACCCTTTTCAGGAGGTAGGAGTCCAACTCCGCTCCCTCTGTATTAGTAGCACGCATAAATCGGAGGGTATTGTGCATCTCATCAGTAGAGTTTTGTCGGTCCTCCTCAGGATCAGTATCTGTGAACACTGGAGGATGCAACTGAAGAAATATGTTCACCCTAGAAATAGCGGAATCCCCTGGCTGACTTGAAGAAATAGGTGCAACATTCGATCTCTGGGCCTGGGAAGCCAATATCTGAGCCAACATCTTTATGGCTCCCCTAAGATCCCCATCAGAGACACCGAGACTGGAAGCTGGGGCTAGAGGTTGAACAACTGCACCCTCGGTAGGAGTTGGGATTGGTGCAGTCGAAGCAAGAGTAGTAGAGTCAGGAGGTGTAGTAGCTGGGGGAATATCCTCACCCCTCGGGAGCTCACCCGCATCATCAAGTATAGAACAAACTGCCACTCCTGTGGTGGCATTGGCTTCTTTGCCAATTCTCGCTTTCTTCTAGGCGCCATATAAGGAAAATTAGAGCAATGGACGAGGTAATGGATAGATCCTCATGATATGACCATAACGCTCATAGAGAAATTCAAAGGGGATGTATGATTTCTTTAGACAGACCAACTTATCATTCTAACAAGAACCCAACATTTTCAGAAAACCGCGTGGAGTGCGATTTTCTTGCACCAGTAGTCCTGGACTATCCCATGGTAACTTGGCGAAACCCCCTATTTCTTCCTGGAGAAAAGTCATCTCTATATTGCTAAATCAGAAAATGACTCTCTTCTCACCCCAGAACATGGTAGCAGCCTCGATTAGTTCCCTGTTTGGTTGAATATTCAGCAAAGAAGGCGGGTTACCCAATACCCTCCTCACATGATTGTTGTCACATGGTGCAAGGTTATTCCACCATGCTTCATTTATTGCAAACAAATAAATGTTTGCCTTTTCCCCACTAGATTCGACTATTTACGCAATAATGATCAGCATTTTGACATGTTTTCTCCAAGTAATGCACATAATATGATGGTGTCCTCTGGGATTATGGAAATCTTGTTTGACTTCAGACAAGGTTCATCTAAGCGGGTTAATGCGTCAATGACATCTAAATCTGTGCTAGGTTTAGCATGATGCATGTACATTTCAAATCAGAGTGTGGTTTCTAGAAAGGTCTAGACCGGTACTCTCAAGTAATAACTCGAGAGGGAAAGCCACGGGACCGTTGACTGCACTGCTAATCGACTAGTCTAGTGCAAATAATCCTTTCTAGTTTAAAAGGATGTTTTTCAGGAAAACGTGGGCAGTCATCAAGCGCCGCTATGTTGATAATAAGCACGAGTGGAGTATGATGTGGGAGCATGCTTTATGAAAAAATAGTGACACGTTGCGAAATATTTACATGATTAAAGTTCATACAAATAGTAAACAATATAAACGGGAGAAAAAAGAAAAAGGGAAAGACGGAAGAGAAAAGTAAGTTTAACTAATGAAAACATGAGAGAACGTAATTAAATGAAGCAAATAGGGAGATAGGGACGGGAGAAACATCATGTAGCACTCTTAAACAAGATGAAAGGAACGGAGGGAATGATGTTCATGTCATAGCAAATGAATGGAAATAAGGGGAGGGGATATGTCATAACAATTTAAACAAATAAGGGAAAGGATGTGCATGTCGTCAAATAATCCACATAAGTCAACTTCGTTATGGTACTAGCCTAAGTGTAAATCCCTAGCGTAGTCGCCATGCTGTCGTGCGCTTTTTTCTCTCGAAAGCGGGTTTCGACATGTGACAACTCTTTTAAATGGGGGTATTAAAAGAGAACATTCGCCACCAAACGATTTTTGGGTGCGTTAGGGCACCTGTTTGCAAATAACTATGTTTAACTAGTCTACGTCACCAACGATGGTGTAAGGGATCAAATTACCTCAAAGAGAAGGTGTTAGGCACTATTCGAGGTCCACAAATGTGGATCCCAGCAGAAGTTTAAACTATGTGGGATTTTCGGATTACAATAGTCCTAAGTGATCATATAGGTGAGGGGAAGACAAGGAATTTAAAGGTTCTATTATGAACACATGCAAAGAAAATCGGGCAATAATTAGACTATATAGATAATCAGTACAAGTCTTTAGAGGTTGCAAGATACAACTTAATTTGACAACTATGTGTGAACAATAAACATATAAAGATCACCCATAGCAACATAAGTAATACTTCGCAACTCCCTTGATGTAGGGGTTGCTCATATTATTCAGCGGACACAAACTATCATATCCTGCTACCCGATTACTAAGTTAATGTTATTTACTTAAAGGCACTTTAATTCAATTCTAGGTCATGTCCTACGCATGCACTACCCGTCTCTCGCCTATTGTCCAGGAGTCTTTGGAGCTACTATTTGGGTGGTTACAGACTCTACTTAGGATGCTAAAAAAATGATAAAACTGGCATACATTCAAAACATATTGGACTTCACATAAAGAACATGAAGGGCTCAAGTTAGCCTCCACAGATAAAAAATAAATGCACGTGGGCAGATTAGGCAGTAGACAATTTCAGTATTAAGAATCATTATAGTCGTTAAGTCGTATAGGCATAGTTTCTAGGTGATGTTTATATCTAGCATTGTACTTGTAGCACTGCATTTAGGCTAATAGATTTGCAAATTAAAAATATTACTTACATATAGGCATGAAATCTATATTGTTCGTGCAGCGAGGCAATAAGACTGTTCGAAAGCCCAATATTAACGACATTGATTTATAGACATGCTTTCTAAGACGAGTAACAATAGCTTATAGGCAGGATTTCTAATGATTGACAATTGAAATTGATTTTATGATACTTTATCCGTATAGGCATGTCATCTAAGTGTATCAATACGATGAAAAAACAAAGTAATTGCTTAGTTGATTAAGGTCATAGAGTCATGATATCTAGATGAGCAATGTGCGAATGATTGATTAATTAGTTGAAGTCCTATAAACATGGTACCTAGATGAGAGTTAGTGAAAACACATTTTGTTGTATCCTATAAGCATGATATCTAACACATAGCATTAGAGCAAATCGAGCATATAACTAGTGATGTTTGAATCCTACAGGCATACTATCTAATACCGTATAGAAGTAGAGCATGTGAACAAGTGAAGCACTTAGATTATTATGAGCATGTTTTCTAACAGTGTACAACAATAGGACATGTTGAGCAAGATATCAAATAAAGCACTTAGGCCCTATAGGCATGTTTTCTACTCTTTTATGCAATAATAGAGTACATTCGTTTCCCAAGATTCACTAACTACACAATTGTATGTTTACAAATCATTACAGGCCCCAAATAAATAGTACATTGTCAAATATTACAACTAAAATGAGTACATGCCAAATAAACAGAGTAGGCCCAAGGGAGAATAACTCAGTAACGTCGATGCCTTAAATAAGCTCATTTTTCGCACAAATAGCAAACCCCAGATCTAGGTACACCCTAAAACATCAGTGTGTATCAGTTGCATGACTCAAACTTAGACACAGACCCATACCAGGCCTGAAGGGGGGACTAACTTACCCAACAATGCAAAACTTAACCACACGAGTAACAAACTATACATGGGATTAATTAAACAATTTTTGAAGTCTACACACTGAATTCTCAAAGCCATAACTAACATCAGTTTTCTCTAAGGCATATTGACAAGTTCATAGGGCATATAGAAGTCAGGTTCATGCTTGAATTTTTCAAAAGCTAAGGGGACATGACTGACCATCATAGGATAACAAACTACTTCAAGTAAAGTTTCAAAGCAAAGTATAGTCTAGAATTAGCATATAGAACATCAGACATGAGAGTTCACTAGAATCATAGACAGGAAACCAATAGAGTACAGTCCTTACATAAAGATGTCTAGCATGAGAACCTAATAAAAATAGGACAACCAAACAGTTTGGTGGACATGGTCTACAAGCAAACATTAATTGAGCATGAAGAAACTCGAACATGCAATCTACCTGTCATAATCCAAAAGCTTAAACAACACCAGAACTCATAATAGGCAAGGATACCTCAAGAGCTGGATTAGCATACCACACATAGGAGAAAAGGCTCGATATTGCATTCTTTACCTTGTAAGCCATAGGTGCGAGTAAACAATATAGCATTAAACTAGGCATGGAACACACATTAAAGTTACAATTAGCACGGTAACACATTTTGGCTAACATAGTTGAGAACTGACTTTAGTAGAGTATTAAGTTTCACATGAATTTTCAAACAGGAACTAGAGCACATGAATTAGTCTATCATGAGAATGCAAAATAAAATAGGGATATCATCTCAGGACGAGCAACAAGTATAAGCATTCAGACACATAAAAACATACCAGGCTAGACAAGCTCGAGGTTGTGAGAATCATTCATGCTTAGCACATACCATATGCATACATCGAAGGTAGAAATTAAGCAAGTTCAGAGCCATAAAATAGTAGGGTAATATAGTAGTATATTGGTTCACAAAGGTTTAAGTGGCACAAATGCACAGATCACGAATATAAATGAAAGAGAATGAAATTTCTAGGGCCAAAGACACTTACCAATTGTAGATGAACAAACAAACAAGTAAAACGAAGATGTCCCAGTAATATTCCAATCGTCAATAGCAAAGAATATCGAACCCCAAAATCCAAGTACATCAGAGTTCCCAAGGGTTTCAAGTGAACCCCAAGTAGTGCTCGCACCAAGAACGGGCAAAAATCGAATTCTGATGGCCTTGGCTTTCAGCCGGCCAAAGTCTCAAAATAAAGAACAGTAGGAGTGAGAGTTAGAGAGCAATAGCAGTAGTTTTACATGGTAGTCATTGCAGTAGTCGTTAGGACTTAAAGGGGAAGCGGGGAAGAGGGTTTATACAATAGTTAGATCAAACGAGTAAACAAGGAAGGAAAATTAAGCAAACATAAATAAGGAAAGAAGAAAAATACACATGCAATCAGTAAAGTAACCGGAAAGGAAATAAATCAAACTCCAAACCCTAATTAGGGTTCGGTGTTTAAGATCGACCAACTGGTATAAGGAATCAGGCCTTTCTTCATGTATATGGACGGAATATTATCCAAATCTCCAAGATTGAAGTCGATTGAAGTATGATCTGGAGATGGTACTTGCCAAAATTGTGCAAGTACTTTTGTAATACTATAAATGTATGACCAATAGCGGAGAAACATAGATGTGGTAAGCAAATAATGATGGAATCCCATTATCAAGGGGATTAGGAGAGGGATTTAAGGGGGAGGCAGCTAGGGTTATTCAGAAGAGAGAAGATGAGGGTTTAGAGGATTTGGGAATGGCTGTCTCAGAAGAATGGGTGTTAGGGTTTGGACCGAGGGTAATTAAAATGGGGGAATGGCATTGGGTCGTTGATCATCTAAGCATTTACAATCAACAGCCAAGGTTAGAGGAGAAGTGGGGCGGGTTTTAGAACGGGTCTCGACCGGATTATAATTAAAGGGGTCGTTTTGTTTTGGGCTAGGGGGATTGGGCCAAAAGTTTTTTGAGGTATGGGCTGGTATTTGGGTCCGAAAATTGGTTTAGGATAGGTCTATGAAATTAAATATGAAAATATTGTTTAAAATAATTTATAAAAATGATTAATAAATGGTAAAAATATTATTTATGCAGTAAAATGCTGGAAAATAATAAAATAACATTATGAATTTATAATACATATATGTGGGTGTAAGTAATAAATTTGGATGATTAAGTCATTAAAACATAATTTGGAAGGGTAATTGGTAAATATTTGAACAATAATGGAAAAAAATAAATTTTAAAGCTTCAAAGAATTATGAACAATTATAGAAAATACTTATATGGCTCTTGTAAATTAGTGATGATGCAAAAAATGATATTTATAAACAATGAGGGCAAAATTGGGTATCAAAAAGAAAAAATCATACTTTCCGACCATAAGAAACCAATTGGAAACAATGTAGACTTCTAAAAGACGTGCTACCAGCAAAATCGCACACGAACATGGATAATCATCATTGAGAGGACTTAGAACTACTAAACTTTATAGTACAAAAGTCAATTAGAAAGACGGAGAGACTCACACTAATTCATGCAAAGAAAGAAGGTTGCCTTACATACCTTGTTGGAGATCTAATTACATACTATGGTGGTTAGCTTTGCCTCTAATGAATCTTTAGAATCGATTCCACTAGATGATAATCGACACGACTATGACTCCAAGATCTTTGAGTTAAATCTTGCTGAATCCAGATTCAACTTCTACTTTGCCTTAATTTTCT
>AWOL01S0003932.1:65479-132695 GCA_000715115.1 Nicotiana otophora | reverse complement strand
TGTGTGTGTGTGTGTGTGTGTGTGTGTGTGTGTGTGTGTGTGAGGCAACGAGTGTTTATGTGGATGCTATGGATTATTTATGTTTGGGTTAGAGCTTTCATTATGCCTTGTTTGGTTGTGTGCCTTTTATAATTCAAGTTTTAATCAATTGTATGACTACGTAAGATTATTCTTTTATATTAGTAACCATGTTTAGGATTGCTACATCTTAATTGGCCATTATGGTGTCATGACCCTAATTTTCCTCCGGAGGATGTCGTGATAGCACTTGGTCTATACGACTAGCTAAGTCTAACATTTATAGAGAAATAACAGAAATACTACTAAAACTTCAAATAAAACCTTCATACTATAATAATAACTCAACAGTACAATAGCCAATATTTTCCCCAAAACCTGGTGGAATGGAGTCATAAGCTTGACAAGATAGTACTACTAGTCTCGAACTACAATATTGTTTGAAACAAGAAAGAAATAGTGGAATGTCTAAAACAGAAGGGGACTCTGAGGCCTGCGGACATAGAGCAGGTATACCTTGAAGTCTCCAAAGCAGCTATTCAAATCAATTCTAGCATCCGGCACAGGCAGGCGTACCTGGATCTGCACAAAAATATGTGCAGAAGCGTAGTATGAGTACACCACAACGGTATCCAATAAGTATCAAGCCTAACCTTGGTAGAGTAGTGACGAGTTCAGGTCAAGACACCTACTAGAGTATAAATAAATAGTATGAAAACATAATAACGATAAATAATGGAAGGCGGGGAAATAATTGATACGAAACAAGTTAATAACATGAACTAACACCGGAATTGTAAGAATGAAAATAACATAAAGGAATTATTTAAAGAGAACCACAATGATCACATACAAATAATAACTGATAGAACAAGGAAGAACAAAACAACAAGAAGTGTTTCCACCAAAAACTCTTTGCAACATGAGATAAACAACAAGAATCACAACGAGGTACCGCCTCGTGCACAATAAGATTCACAACCGAGGTACCACCTCGTACATAATAAGAATCACAACCGAGGTACCACCTCGTATTCACATTTGTCAATTTCAATCAAAATCTTTCCTAATACTGTTGCGTGAGCCTTATATTTAAATAGTTTTGAAAACGTTTTTTTCCGAAATAGCTACACGCACTTTAGCCCACCTTATGACGCTGTGTGGCTTCACATAATTCCCTTACAAGCAACACGCACATAAGTCCCACCTTATGCCACCGCATGCACATTCACCCATATCCTTATACCGCCAACATGCACGTCAATATCATATCACAATAAGAACTCGCACCACAAGTGCCCATATATCACAACTTGCCAATAATCCACAATATCAATGTTTACACAACAATAGCTCATGGCTCAACCACAGCATGTACAAGAAAATGAACAATAACAATGAATGTAAATTTCTCATCAAGAAAGATGTCTCAACAATTAACACTTTGCCTCAATGTGATAACGTCTTTCACAACTTAAATACCAATAACTCAGCAATGAGAAAGATAATGTGTAACCATAATACTAAATAAGAACAACTCACAATAAAAGAGATAACATGTACTGATGACTTCAAATAAGGATAATCAACCATGAAAGAGATAACATGTAACAATGACTTCAGATAATGATAATCAACAATGAAAGAGATAACATATAACAATAACTTCAAATAATGATAAATCGACAATGGAAGAGATAACATGTAACAATGAAAGAGGCAACAAGTTCAACTAAAGCATAAGAGCCAAATATCAAGTAAGATGTAAACAAGTGTTAACGAAATCATTTAAGGCATGTAAGGATATACTAACACAAGTAAGAATAGGTTGACGACGAGAATTTAGAAGTAGACATGACGATTCAATTACAGCATGGAAAGAGTCTAAGTAGCCTAAACCGGTCAAATACCACATATAACACGTGTACCCACTCGTCACCTTGCGTACATGGCTTTTACATAACACAAATGACACAATCAATCCCAAATCCTATGGAGTAGTTCCCCTACACAAAGTTAGGCAAGATACAAACCTCAACTAGGCCAATTCAACCCTCGCAAATAGCTTTTCCCCTAAAATTAGCCCCCACACGACTCAAATCTAACCAAAATCGACTTAATATCATCAAACAATGCAAGGGAAATTAATTACAATAGATAAAGCTATGATCTTTATACTTTTTCCAAAAAGTTATCAAAAGTCAACCCGGGGCTTGTCCGGTCAAAACTAGGGTCCAATGGTAGATTCCGACTACCCATGACCCCACGAGTTCATATATGTGATTAGTTTCAAAATCCGAGTCCAAATAAACTCTCAAAACTCAAATTCTTAATTTTCAAAAACTCCTCTCCAAACCGCCTCCTACGGAGTCTAGGGTGCTAAAATGAGAGAATGTGAGATGAAATCTAGACTTCCAGCCCTTATGTTCAGCTGCAATTATCGCAATCGCGATATGGGTTCGCAATTGTGAAAAACATTTCGCAATTGCGGCACAAACAGACTTGGGAAACTTCTCGCAAATGCAAAGATGGGTTCACAATTGCGAATCTTGTTCCCCTCGCACAAGCGACAATTTTGTCGCACAAGCGACAATTTTGTCTCAAATGCGAACCTAGCCTAGCCCCAAGCATCATCGCAAATGCAACCTAGGCATCAGAATTGGGATACATGTGGTTTCCCTTCTAAGGCAACCCTAGTGTTCACAAATGCGACACCAAAGGCACCAAACACCAGATTTTTCATTTTTAGTTCGAAGCCTTCCAAAACATGTCTGAAACTCATCCAAGCCCCCGGGTCTCCAAACCAAACATCCACAGTATAAAACTATCATACAAACTCGCTCGCATGATCAAAACGCAAAA
Source organism: Nicotiana otophora (assembly GCA_000715115.1). NCBI lineage: Eukaryota > Viridiplantae > Streptophyta > Magnoliopsida > Solanales > Solanaceae > Nicotiana > Nicotiana otophora. The sequence continues at coordinate 129,815 of AWOL01S0003932.1, read as the reverse complement.
ATAACATCTAAAACTATGAATCGAATACTAAAACGCATAAGTTTCAAAGTAAAGTTCAAGAATCTCTAGAATTACAACTAAACGTCTAAATCCTATCAAATTAACTCCAAATGATACCAAATTTCGCAGACAAGATCTAAATAGCATAATGGACATATTCTAAGTCTCAAAATAAAATTCTGAACTCAATAACTAAAAGTCAACCAACTTTAATTTGCCAATTTTTGGCCAAATAACACAAATCAACCTACAGACTTCCGAAATCAATTCCTGGCATACGCCCAAGTCCGAAATCACAATACGAAGCTATCAAAGCCATCAAAATATCGTTCTGGGGTAGTTTTCACAAAAGTCAAAGTTTTATTAATATTTCTAACTTAAGCTTCTAAGTCAAGAACAAAAGGGTCCAAAACAACCTGAAACCTTCACGGAACAAAACTGATCAACCCCATAAGTCATAAAATCATAAATACACATATGTGAAGTATAAAAAGGGGTAACGGGGCCCAATTACACAAAACGATCGATCAGGTCGTTACATATGGGTTATTCGTATTATTGATATACCTTATTTAGTCGTAGTCGTAGTCGTGTTTTATATTTGAGCACACATCCCGCACCTTTAATTATTATATCCTTGTATGTCTTATTGATTATTTCTGAGCACATGCGTTTTAGAGATGAAATATTATTCCGGATTCAGATGACTATGGTATATTTGGACTTGTGTAGCGGATTAATTTGGATATGGCACGAGGATCCTGTCATGCAGTTATGGTGATATTGATATTATTAAGGCACGAGATCTTGGTCGTGAAGTATGTGGATATGGATCCATCCCCCTAGGGTCACCCTCTCATGTTTCTCTGTTGATGGCGTACACACGTATGTCAACAATATCAATGTTTCCATAACAATAACTCGTGACTCAACCACAATGTGTACAAGAATATCTAAAATAATAATGAATGTAAATTTGTCATCAATAAAGATGTCTCGACAATTAACACTTTGCCTCAATGTGATAACGTCTTTCACAACTTAAATACCAATAACTCAGCAATGAGAAAGATAATGTGTAACCATCATACTGAATAAGAACAACTCACAATAAAAGAGATAACATATACCGATGACTTCAAATAAGAATAATCAACCATGAAAGAGATAACATATACCGATGAGTTCAAATAAGAATAATCAACCATGAAAGAGATAACATGTAACAATGACTTCAAGTAATGATAATCAACAATGAAAGAGATAACAAGTAACAATAACTTCAAATAATGATAAATCGACAATGAAAGAGATAACATGTAACAATAAAAGAGGCAACAAGCTCAACTAAGGCATAAGAACCAATTATCAACTAAGATGTGAATAAGTGTTAACAAAGTCATTTAAGGCATGTAAGGATAGACTAACACAAATAAGAACAGTTTGACTACGAGAATTTAGAACATGGCATGACAATTCAATTAAAGCATGGAAAGAGTCTAAGTAGCTTAAACCAGTCAAATACCACATATAACACGTGTACCCACTCGCCACCTTGCGTACACGGCTTTCACATAACACAAATGACACAATCAATCCCAAATCCTATGGGGTAGTTCCCCCACACAAAGTTAGGCAATATATTTACCTCAACTAGGCATATTCAACCCTCAGAAATAGTTTTTCCCTTAAAATTTGCCTCTACACAGCTCAAATCTAACCAAAATCGATTTAATATTATCAAACAATGCAAGAAAAATTAATTACAATAGATAAAGCTATGATCTTTACACTTTTTTTTCAAAAAGCCATCAAAAGTCAACCCGGGGCTTGTCCGGTCAAAACCCGGGTCCAATGGTAGATTCCAACTACCCATGACCCCACGAGTTCATATATGTAATTAGTTTCAAAATCCGAGTCCAAATCAACTCTTAAAAATCAAATTCTTAATTTTCAAAAATTCCTCTCCAAATCGCCTCCTACGAAGTCTAGGGTGCTAAAATGAGAGAATGTGAGATGAAATCCAGACTTCCAGCCCTTATGTTTAGTTGTAATTATTGTAATCGCGACATCGCAATTGCGAAGAAAATTTTGCAATTGCGGCACTAACAGGTTTGGGGAACTTCTCACAAATGCGAAGATGGGTTCGCAATTGCAAACACTGTTCCCCTCACACAAGCGACAATTTTATCGCAAATGCGAACCTAGCCCAGCCCTAACCATCATCGCAAATATGACCTAGGCGTTGCAATTGCGATACCTGGGGTTTCCCTGCTAAGGTCACAAATGCAACCCTGGTGTTCGCAAATGTGACACCAGATTTTTCATTTTCAGTTTGAAGCCTTTCGAAAAATGTTTGAAACTCATCTGAGCACCTGGGTCTCCAAACCAAATGACCACACAAGTCAAAATATCATACAAACTCGCTCGTGCGATCACAACGCAAAAATAACATCTAAAACTACGAATCGAATACTAAAACGCATAAGTTTCAAAGTAAAGTTCAAGAATTTGTAGAATTAAAACTAAACGTCTGAATCCTATCAAATCAACTCCAAATGATACCAAATTCTGCAGACAAGATCTAAATACCATAATGGACATATTCTAAGTCCCAAAATAAAATTCCGAACTCAATAACTAAGAGTCAACCTGTTGTTAAACTTTTCAACTTTAATTTTCCAAATTTTGGAAAAATAACACAAATCAACCAACGGACTTCCGAAATCGATTCATGGCATACGCCCAAGTTCGAAATCACAATACGAAGCTATCAGAGCCATCAAAATATTATTTTGAGGTAGTTTTCACAAAAGTCAAAGTTTTATCAATATTTCTAACTTAAGCTTCTAAGTCAAGAACAAAAGGGTCCATAACAACCTGAAACCATCACGGAACAAAACTGATCAACCCCATAAGTCATAAAATCATAAATACACATATGTAAAGCATAAAAAGGGGTAACAAGGTGCAATTAAACAAAACAATATATCAGATCATTACATATGGGTTATTCGTATTATTGATTTACCTTATTTAGTCGTAGTCACGCTTTATATCTTGAGCACACATCCCGCACCTATAATTATTATATTCTTGTGCATCTTATTGATTATTTCTGAGCACATGCGTTTTAGAGATGAAATATTATTCTGGATTCAGATGACTATGGCATATTTGGACTTGTGTAGCGGATTAATTTGGATATGGCACGAGGATCATGTCATGCAGTTATGGTGATATTGATATTATTATGGCAAGAGGTCTTTGTCGTGAAGCATGTGGATATGGATCCATCCCCTTACGATCACCCTGTCATGTTTCTCTCTTGATGGCGTACACACATATGTCAACAATATCAAAGTTTCCACAACAATAGCTCGTGGCTCAACCACAATGTGTAAAAGAATATCAAAAATAACAATGAATGTAAATTTCTCATCAAGAAAGATGTCTCAACAATTAACACTTCGTCTCAACGTGATAATGGCTTTCACAATTTAAACACCAATAAACCAACAATGAGAAAGATAATGTGTAACCATGATACTAAATAAGAACAACTCAAAATAAAAGAGATGACATATACCGATGATTTCAAAAAGATAATCATTCATGAAAGAGATAACATGTAACAATAACTTCAAATAATGATAAATCGATAATGAAAGAAATAACATGTAACAATGAAATAGGCAACAAGTTCAATTAAAGCATAAGAGCCAAATATCAAGTAAGATGTGAACAAGTGTTAACAAAGTCATTTAAGGCATGTAAGGATAGACTAATACAAGTAAGAATAGGTTGACTACGAGAATTAAGAACATGACATGACAAGACAATTAAAGCATGTAAAGTGTCTAAGTAGCCTAAACCTGTCAAATATCACATATAACATATGTACCCACTTGTCACCTTGCGTACACGGCTTTCACATAACACAAATGACATAATCAATCCCAAATCCTACGGCGTATTTCTCCCATACAAAGTTAGGCAAGATATTTACATCAACTAGGCCAATTCAACCCTCAGAAATAGTTTTTTCCCTAAAATTTGCCTCCACACAGTTCAAATCTAACCAAAATCGACTTAATATCATCAAACAATGCAAGGAAAATCAATTACAATAGATAAAACTATGATCTTTACACTTTTCGCAAAAAGTTAACAAAAGTCTACCAGAGGCTCGCCTGGTCAAAACTCAGGTCCAATGGTAGATTCTGACTACCCATGACCCCACGAGTTCATATATGTGATTAGTTTTACAATCCGAGTCCAAATTAACTCTCAAAACTTAAATTCTTAATTTTCAAAAACTTGACAAAGTTTCATAAATTTTCACTTTGATTCACATGATTTTGATGTTAAAATCTAAGATATATATTGATGGAATATATCTGGAAATAGATTATAATCACTTACCAAAAGTTTGTGTAGGAAAATTCCCTCTCCAAATCGCCTCCTACCTAGTCTAGGGTTCTAAAATGAGAGAATGTGAGATGATATCCTGACTTCCAGCCCTTATGTTCAGCTGCAATTATCGCAGCAATTGTGATATGGGTTCGCAATGTCGAACCCTCGCAATTGCGAAGAAAATCTCGCAATTTCGGCAGTGAGAGGCTTGGGGAACTTCTCGCAAATACGAAGTTGGTTTCGCAATTGCGAACACTCTTCCCCTCGCAAAAGCGGCAATTTCGTTGCAAATGCAAACCTAGCCCAGCTTCAAGCATCATCTCAATTGCGACCCAGGCATCACAATTGTGATACATGTGGTTTCCCTGATAAAGTCTCAAATGCGACCTTGGTGTTCGCAAATGTGATACCAAAGGCACCAGACACCAGATTTTTCATTTTCAGTTCGAAGCCTTCCGAAACATGTCTGAAACTCATTCAAGCCCCCGGGTCTCCAAACCAAACATCCACATAAGTCTAAAATTATCATACAAACTCGCGCGCACGATCAAAACGCAAAAATAACATCTAAAACTATGAATCAAATACTAAAACGCATAAGTTTCAAAGTAAAGTTCAAGAATCTCTAGAATTACAGCTAAACGTCTGAATCCTATCAAATCAACTCCAAATGATACCAAATTTCGCAGACAAGATCTAAATAGCATAATGGACATATTCTAAGTCCCAAAATAAAATTCTGAACTCAATAACTAAAAGTCAACCTACTGTCAAACTTTTCAACTTTAATTTGCCAAATTTTGGCAAAATAACACAAATTAACCTACAGACTTTCGAAATCAATTCCTGGCATACGCCCAAGTCCGAAATCACAATACGAAGCTATCAAAGCCATCAAAATACCATTCTGGGGTAGTTTTCACAAAAGTTAAAGTTTTATCAATATTTCTAACTTAAGCTTCTAAGTCAAGAACAAAAGGGTCCAAAACAACCTGAAACCTTCCCGGAACGAAACTAATCAACCAAGTCATCAAATCATAAACACACATGTGAAAAGCATAAAAAGGGACAACGGGACGCAATTACACAAAATGACCGATCGGGTCGTTACATTCTCCCCCTTTTAAAATCAACGTCCGTCCTCAAACGTGCATAAGGACATACCTAAAGTGATGAATAGATGAGAATAAAGACTCCACAAGTCGTGCTCGGTCTCCAGGTCGTCTCCTTGACCGAATGGCCCATCCATTGAACCTTCACTGAAGCAATGTTCTTTGATCTCAACTTTCGGACCTGTCTGTCCAAGATAGCCATCGACTCCTCAATATAAGTCAAATCCTTGTCCAATTGGACTGTGCTGATGGATCACCATAATACTTCCAGAGCATAGAAACATGGAATATGGGATGAACGAAGATAAACTAGGTATAAATTCAAGCTTGTAGGCCACCTCACTAATCCTCTCAAGGATCTCAAAAGGTCTGATATACCTAGGGCTTAACTTGCCCTTCTTACCGAACCTCATCAGGCCCTTTATGGGTGAAACTCGGAGCAAAACTCGCTCTCCAACTATGAATGCAACATCACGAACCATACGATCTGCATAACTCTTCTGTCTAGACTGGACTGTACAAAGTCGATCCTGAATAAACCTGGCTTTCTCCAATGCATCTCGAACCAAATCGGTGCCCAATAACTTAGCCTCTCCCGGCTTAAACCAACCAACTGGATAAAGACATCGTCTCCCATATAGGGCCACATAAAGAGCCATCTGAATACTCGATTGGTAGATATTGTTGTAGTCAAACTCCGCAAGTGGCAAGAACTAATCCCAAGAACCCCTGAAATCCATAACAAAGGCACGAAGCATATCCTCCAATATCTTAATGGTGCGCTCGGACTGTCCATCTGTTTGGAGGTGAAATGTTGTGCTCAACTCAACTTGGGTGCCTAAATCACATTGCATAATTCTCCAAAAATGCAATGTGAACTGCATACCCCGGTTAGAGATGATAGATACTGGCACGCCATGAAGTTGGATAATCACGTGGATATAGATCTGAGCTAGCTGCTCTAAAAAATAGGTAGTCACTACCAGAATAAAATGAGCCGAGTTGGTCAACCTATCCACAATCACCCATACTGCGTCAAATTTCTTCTGAACCCGTGGGAGCCCAACAACGGAGTCCGTGGTAATATTCCCATTTCCACTCGGGAATCTCAAGTCTCTAAAGCAAACCGCCCAGCCGCTGATGCTTATACTTCACTTGCTGAAGGCACCGAGATACATACTCTACTATGTCTTTCTTCTTCCTCCTCCACCAATAGTGCTGCCTCAAATCCTGATACATCTTAGCAACACCCAGATGAATGGAGTACCGCGAACTGTGAGCCTCCTAAAGAATCAACTCATGCAATCCATCCACTTTGGGCATACATAACCAGCCCTACATCCACAACACACTGTCATCTCCGATAGAAACCTCCTTAGCATCGTCATGTTGTACCGTGTCCTTAAGTACAAGCAAATAGGGGTTGTCATACTGACGCTCTTTGATGCGATCATATAAAGAAGACCGAGAAACCACGCAAGAAAGAACTCAACTGGGCTCCGAAACATCCATTCTAACAAACTGGTTGGCCAAGGCCTAAACATCCATGGCTAGTGACCTCTTTGCTACTGGTAGATATGTTAAACTGTCCAAGCTCTCCGCCTTTCGACTCAAGGCATCGGCCACCTTATTGGACTTCCCGGGATGGTATAAAATGGTGATATCATAATATTTAAGCAACTCTAACCATCTCTGCTACCGCAAGTTAAGATCTTTCTGTTTGAACAAATGCTTTGGACTCCGGTGGTCGGTATAGACCTCACAAGGGATACCCTACAGATAAAGCCACCAAATCTTCAAGGCATGAACAATAGCTGTCAGTTCCAAGTCATGGACCGGATAATTCTTCTCATAGGTCTTTATCTGCTGAGACGTGTAGGCAATCGCCTTACCATCTTGCATCAACACCGCGCCAAGCCCAACACGTGACACATCATAATACACAGTATAAGACCCTGAACCCGTAGGCAACACCAATATTGGGGCTATAGTCAAATCAGTCTTGAGCTTTTGAAAGCACACCTCACATTCCTCGGACCATCTGAAAGGAGCACCCTTCTGGGCATAGGTGCAGCAATAGATGAGAAACCCTCTATGAAACGACGATAATACCCGGCCAAACCAAGGAAACTCTAAATCTCAGTAGCTGAAAACGGTTTGGGCCAACTCTAAACTGCCTCAATCTTCTTCGAATCTACCTTGATCCCCTCACTCGACACTACATGACCCAAAAATGCCACTGAATCAAGCTAGAATTCACACTTTGAGAATTTTTCATACAACTTCTTCTCTCTCAAGGTTTGGAGCACGATCCACAAGTGTTGCTCATGATCTTCCCGGCCGCGGGAAAACACCAAGATGTCGTCAATAAATACAATGACGAATGAATTAAGATATGATTGGAATACATTATTCATCAGATGCATAAATGTTGTTGGGGCATTGGTCAGTCCAAATGACATCACAAGGAACTCGTAGTGACCATACTGGGTCCTAAAGGCAATCTTCGAAATATCGAAATCCTGAATCTTTAGTTGATGATAACCTGACCTTAAATAAATCTTTGAGAACACTCTGGCACCGTGTAGATTATCAAATAAGTCATCAATATGTGGCAATGGATACCTGTTATTCAATGTAACCTTGTTCATCTGCCGATAATCAATACACATGTGCATAGAACCATCCTTCTTCTTTACAAATAAGACCGGAGCACCCCACGTTGACACACTAGCCTGAATGAAATCCTTATCAAGAAACTCTTGCAACTTCTACTTTAACTTCTTCAACTCTGCTGGGCCATATGATATGGTGGAATAGAAATGGGCTGAGTGCTCGGCAACAAGTCAATACCAAAATCGATATCCTTATCGAGCAGCATGCCCAGAAGATCTGCTAGAAATACATATGGGAAGTCTCTCACTACCAGAACTGACTCAACAGTAAGAGTATCAGCACTGACATCTCTCACAAAGGCTAGATAAGTATCACACCCCTTATCAACCATCCACTGAGCCTTTAGAAATGATACAACTCTGCTAGGAACATAATCCAATGCACCCTTCCATTCTAACCGTGGTAAACCTGCCATAGCCAGCGTCACAATCTTGGCGTGACAATCAAGAATAGCATGATAGGGTGACAACCATTCTATACCCAAGATAACATCAAAGTCTATCATACTAAGTATCAATAGATCAACTTTTGGTATCAAAACCACCAATGACAACTAAACACGATCGATACACATGGTCCACAACAATAGAATCTCCCACATATGTGGACACATAAATATGAGAACTCAAAGAATCACAAGATATATCCAAATACGGAGCAAAGTTAGATGAGACATATGAATAAGTGGATCCCGGATCAAATAAGACTGATTCATCTTTATGGCAAACATGAACCATAATTGTAATGACTACATATGAAGCAACTGCCTCCGTCCTACCCGGAAAAGCATAAAATCTGGCTTGGCCTCGCCCTCTATGGTGACCTCCACCCACCTATCCCCTTACCCTAGTTGGCTATGCGAATAGAGTGGCAACTGGAGCAGCAACCATGGCCTGGGAAGTCTATGAACCTGACTGAATCCGTGGAGCCTGAGTAGTCTATAGAAGTGCACCCCTCTTGAGTCTGGGTCAGTCTCTAACCATATGACGGGTATCATCACACTTAAAGCAAGCTCTCGGTGGGTGTAGCTGTTGGGACTGGCTCGGGCCTGGTCGGTTAGACTGACCGCTAACGGCACCCTGTGTAGGAGGTACACTAGAAAGTGGCTAAGCAAAGTGTGCAACCTGAGATCTCAGAATAGCTGGAGCACCACTAGAAGCTAGAAGTGCTGAGTGAACTAAACGGCTCATATAGACTCTACCATGATGGGCTGTAGCTATAGCGTGGCCACCACTAAATCCTCTCGTACCTCGAGGCCTCTTGGCCTCCCATTCCTCTCTCTAACGACCTCGCATACCCTCCAACCTCCGTACATTCTCTGCCACCTGCTGATATGGGGTATCTGTCTCCAACTCTCGAGCCATGTTGAATTTAATACTATAGTTGATCCCCTCGATGAATCAACGGACTCGCTCTCTGACTGTAGAAACCAAGGCAGGTGCATGTCTGGACAAATCACTGAATCGGATAGCATACTCTAACACTATCATAGTACCCTGGCACAACTGCTTAAACTCCGCGCGCCATGCATTCCGAAGGTTCTGGGGAACAAACTATCTCAGGAACAACTATGAAAACGGAGTCCATGTAAGTGAAGGTGCATCGACTAGGCTACCTTCCTCGTAAACCCACCACCACTGATACGCTGCTCCTAATAACTGGAATGTAGTAAAAGCAACCCCGCTCATCTCCACAATACCCATGGTGTAGGGAATACGATGACACTCCTCTAGAAAACCATGTGCATCCTCTGAAGCCAAACCTCTAAAAGTAGGAGGGTGATACTTCTTGAACCTCTCAAGTCCAAGTTGCTCCTCCTCAGATGTTGCTATCCTAACCTCGGGCTGAACGGGAATAATAGGTTATACTAGTATAAACTCTGGGACCTAATCAATAGGGACATGTTGCTATGGGGTACGAGCCACGAGAGTCTGAGCTCCTCCCCCAGCCTAAGATATGGCTGGTGCAAGTGGAATCAACCCCACCTAAGCTAGAGTACCAGACATGCTCAAGAACTATGCAAGGGTCTCCTGAAGTGCAGGGGTGGCAATAGACGCCTCGAGTGCCTGCCCCCCAACAGAAGCTACTGGTGGCTCATCTGTCGCAGCTCGAGTAGGTGCTCTAGCTGTACCACGTGCCCCTCTTCGGCCTCTGCCCCGACCCCAGCCTCTCGCGGCTCTAGCAGGGGGTGTAAGTGTTCGATCGTCGGATCCAACAGTGAGAGAATAGAAAGTCATAGATTCAGTTTTTGAAGTCAATCAATTCACACGATAAGGAATCAAAGACCTGAAGTTTTCTTAACAGTTCTGTAGCCTCTCGAAGATAAGTACAAACGTCACCGTACCGATCCGCAATCGTAACACCTATGAACCTAGAGTTCTGAAACCAACTTGTCATGACCCCAATTTTCCTCTGTAGGATGTCGTAACGGAACCTAGTCTCTACGACTAGGTAAGCCTAACATGCATAGAGAAATAGCGAAAATATTACTAAAACATCAAATAAAACCTTCATACTATAATAATAACTCAACAGTACAATAGCCAACATTTTCCCCATAACCTGGTGGAACGAAGTCATACTCTCTACAAGATAGTACTACTAGTCTCGAACTACAATACTACTTGAAACAAGAAAGAAACAGTGGAATGTCTAAAAAGGAAGGGGACTCTGAGGCTTGTGGACGTAGAGCAGGTATACCTTGAAGTCTCCAAAGCAGCTACTCAAATCAACTCTAGCGTCCCGCACGGGCATACATATCTGGATCTGCACAAAATGATGTGCAGAAGTATAGTATGAGTACACCACAATGGTACCCAGTAAGTATCAAGCCTAACCTCGGTAGAGTAGTGACGAGACCAGGTCAAGACACCTACTAGGATATAAATAAACAGTATAAAAACATAATAACGACAAATAATGGAAGGCGAAGAAATAACTGATACAAAACAAGTTAATAACATGAACTAATACCGGAATTGTAAGCATGGAAATAACATAAAGGAATCATTTAAAGAGAACAACAATGATCATATACGGACAATAACTGATAGAACAAGGAAGAACAAAAGAACAAGAAGTGTTTCCACCAAAAATCATTTACAACGTGAGATAAACAACAAGAATCACAACGAGGTACCGCCTCATGCACAATAAGATTCATAACCGAGGTACCGCCTCGTACATAACAAGAATCACAACCGAGGTACTGCCTCGTATTCACGTTTTTCAATTTCAATCACAATATTTCCTTATACCACCGCGTGATCCTTACATTTAAAAAGTTTTGAAAATATTTTTCCCGAAATAGCTACATACACTTTAGCCCACCTAATGACGCTGTGTGGCTTCACATAATTCCCTTACAAGCAACACGCACATAAGTCTCACCTTATGCCGCCGCATGCACATTAACCCCTATCCTTATACCGCCGCATACGCGTCAATATCACATCACAATAACAACTCGCACCACAAGTGCCCATATGTCACAAGTTGCCAATAATCAATAATATCAGTGTTTCCACAACAATAGCTCATGGCTCAACCACAACGTGTACAAGTATTTCAACAAATAACAATGAATGTAAATTTATCATCAAGAAAGATGTCTCGACAATTAACACTTCGTCTCAACGTGATAATGGCTTTCACAACTTAAACTCCAATAACTCAACAACGAGAAGGATAATGTGTAACCATGATACTAAATAAGAACAACTCACTATAAAAGAGATGACATATACCGATGACTTCAAAAAGATAATCATCCATGAAAGAGATAACATGTAACAATTACTTCAAGTAATGATAATCAACAATGAAAGAGATAATATGTAACAATAACTTCAAATAATGATAAATCGATAATGAAAGAGATAACATGTAACAATGAAAGAGGCAACAAGTTCAACTAAAGCATAAGAGCCAAATATCAAGTAAGATGTGAACAAGTGTTAACAAAGTCATTTAAGGCATGTAAGGATGGATTAATACAAGTAAGAATAGGTTGACTACGAGAATTTAGAACATGACATGACAATTCAATTAAAGCATGCAAAGAGTCTAAGTACCCTAAACTGGTCAAGTATCACATATAACACATGTACCCACTTGTCACCTTGCGTACACGGCTTTCACATAACACAAATGACACAATCAATCCCAAATCCTACGACATATTTCTCCCATACAAAGTTAGGCAAGATACTTATATCAACTAGGCCAATTCAACCCTCAGAAATAGTTTTTCCCCTAAAATTCGCCTCCACGCATTTCAAATCTAACCAAAATCGACTTTATATCATCAAACAATGCAAGAAAAATCAATTACAATAGATAAAACTATGATCTTTACACTTTTAGCAAAAAGTCAACAAAAGTCTACCCGAGGCTCGCCTGGTCAACTCAGGTCCAATGGTAAATTCTAACTACCCATGACCCCACGAGTTTATATATGTGATTAGTTTCAAAATCCGAGTCCAAATCAACTCTCAAAACTCAAATTCTTAATTTTCAAAAACTTGACAAAATTTCACAAATTTTCACTTTGATTCACATGATATTGATGTTAAAATCTAAGATATATTGATGGAATATGGCTGGAAATAGATTAGAATCACTTACCCCAAGTTTGTAGATAAAAATTCCCTCTCCAAATTGCCTCATACCGAGTTTAGGGTTCTAAAACGAGAGAATGTGAGATGAAATCCTGACTATCAGCCCTTATGTTCAACTGCAGTTATCGCAATTGCGAAGGAAATCTCGCAATTGCGGCACTGACAAACTTGGGGAACTTCTCGCAAATGCGAAGATAGGTTTGCAATTGCGAACCCTGTTCCTCTTGCAAAAGCGACAATTTTGTCACAAATGCAAACTTAGCCCAGCCCCAAGTATCATCGCAAATGCGACCCAAGCATCGCAGTTGCGATACTTGTAGTTTCCTTGTTAAGGTCACAAATGCGACCTTGGTGTTCGCAAATGCAACACTACAGGCACCAGACACCAGATTTTTCATTTTCAGTTCCAAACCTTCCGAACTATGTCTGAAACTCATCCGAGTCCTTGGGGCTCAACCAAACATCCACACAACTCTAACAACATCATACGAACCCGCTCGCATGATCGAAACACAAAAATAACATCCAAAACTACAAATCAAACACTAAAATGCATAAGTTTCAAAGTAAAGTTCAAGAATCTCTAGAACTACAACTAAATGTCCGAATCCTAACAAATCAACTCTAAATAATACCAGATTTTGCAGACAGGTTCTAAATAGCATAACGTATCTATTCCAAGTCCCAAAATCAAATTCCGAACTCGATAGTTAAAAGTTAACTTACAGTCAAACTTTTCAACTTCAATTTGCTAATTTTTAGCAAAATAATACAAATCAACCTACGTACTTCTGAAATCAATTTTGGGAATACGCCCAAGTCCAAAATCATGATATAAAGCTATCGGAGCCATCAAAATACCGTTACAGGGTCATTTTCACAAAAGTCAAAGTTTGATCAACATTTCTAACTTAAGCTTCAAAGTCAAGAACAAAAGGCAAAACAGCCCGAAACCTTCCCAAAACAAAACTTATCAACCTCATAAGTCATAAAATCATAAATACACATGTGCGAAGCATAAAAGGGGTGACAAAGCATAATTACACAAAACAACTGATCAGGTCGTTACATATGGGTTATTCGTATTATTGATATACCTTATTTAGCCGTAGTCCTGCTTTATATCTTGAGCACACATCCCGCACCTTTAATTATTATATCCTTGTGCATCTTATTGATTATTTCTGAGCACATGCATTTTAGAGATGAAATATTTTTTCGGATTCAGATGATTATGGCATATTTGGACTTGTGTAGCGGATTGATTTTGATATGGCACGAGGATCCTACCGTGCAGTTATGATGAGATTAATATTATTATGTCATGAGTTATTTGTTGTGAAGCGTGTGGATATGGATCCATCCTACTAGGGCCACCCTCTCATGTTTCTCTCTTGATAGCATACACACATATTGTGAGAAATTGATAGATTTCTGGTTTTCTCATATATGAAATCCTATGAGGTGAGTTTTGAGTATAAGAGTGAAAGCTTTGACCATTCAAGTAAATTCTTTATGCCATATCATGCAAACTCCATGCACTTTATGTTTATCTTCTAACATGCTACTTGATGCCTCTGTTATATGCTTTGGACTTGATAAACGGGTTAGAACTAGCCATATTGAGTCGGTATCTTATTTCGTATTATTTTACAATATTGCATCCTTTTTTCTTATAATATTGTTATGTATAAAAATGAATTGTATAAGTTTATTCGTTAATAGGTATCACATGAATTGAATCTCATCACTACTTCATCGAGGTTAGTCATGATACTTACTAAGTACATGTTATCTCGTACTCATACTATTCTTCTGTACATTTTTGTGCAGATCCAGGAATTGGCTCGAGTGGAACTCGGAATGGTGCCAATGGATGATATATGAGATTTGAGGTAGTGCTGCATGATTTCCCATAGACCCTTGGAATCCCCCTTCCTTTTTTTACAATATAGTTATTTACATTTCAGACTGTATTTATATTTGTGAGAGATTCGGTTGTATCATATTCTAGAGTTCATGACTCCGTATTACCAGATTTTGGAGAAAGTATTGTTGTGGTATTTCTGTATTTATTGTAGTTGAATGATTCATTCCACGTATTTTTTCTATAATGGTTACATATATTCTTGTCATGCTTCGTTTGATCTATATTTATTTACTTGACTTGCCTAGCATTGATGGTTAGGTGCCATCACGATCGTTGGTGAACTTTTGGTTCGTGACAAAGCTGGTATCAGAGTTCTAGATTCATGGGTTCATGTGATGCCCATGACGAAGGGTGAGCTGATAGGGCGGGACAAGTAGGATTGGCAGACTTCTAGGCTGGAGAGCTTCTAAAGAAGGGGTGCACATATCACCTTAGGCAAATCCCACATCGAAATGGGAGAGGAAAGTGAAGAGCTATATAAGGCACAACACAAGTTCACATAGTACGCGCGCTTTTTGGGCTCAAGATGGAGTAGCCCAAAAAGGACAAATTCATGCGAGCCCAGGCCCAAAAAGGACAATACGTGCCATGGGCTTGAGTCGTGATAGTTCTGTGTGTCCTGAACATGTCTAGTATAGTCTTTTGGATCGGTACAGAGATGTTTGTACTTGTCTTTAGGAGGCTATCGGGCAAATAGGAAAGTTCAGTTTCTTCTTGTATTAATTGTGCGACTTTATTTCAACCTAAAGTTTGAATCTTCACTCTTATATTCTCTAAACAATGGTGAGAACGCATTCTTGTGCAGGAGCTAAGCAGGATCTAGTACTCCAGGATAGAGCCAAGAGGGATAGGGGTCGGGGTAGGCTAGAGTGTAAGCAAGAGCACGCACTGCCGCACCTGTGAGAGATAGAATGCCTACAGTCACTGATGCTAATGCAAGATCAATTTCTGAGTAGATACCTATAGCTCCAGTAGTGGACCAGGCTCCAGATCACGTTGTTCCACCGGGTCTGACTCAGGTTCCCGAGTGCTTCATTTATACCCTAGTGCTTTAGAAAACTATGGTCCGGATCTTGAGTTATTTTGATAGCTTGGCATAGGCCGGTATGATTCCTATGATTTCATCTACTTCTCAAACTGGAGGGGGAGCACAAACCTGAGCTATCCACACTCCGGAGCAGGCCACTGATATCAGCAGAAGAGGATGGATATATTCCAGAAGTTTCAGCCTACGCACTTTGAGAGTGGTCCTTCAGAAGATGCCCAAGATTTCTCGGATAGGTGTCATGAGATACTGAGTAATTTGAGACTTGTAAAGTCCAAGAATTTCACTATATTTCAGTTAAGAGGAAAAGCCAAGAGGTGGTGGCAGATTTATGAGCAGGGCAGACCAGCAGGGTCACTTCCTCTCATTTGGGCTCAATTCTCGACTCTCTTCATAGAGAAGTCCATTCCACTCACCTGGAGAGATGAGTTGTGCCACTAGTTTGAGCACTTACAGCAGGATGGTATGACAGTTACTCAGTATGAGATGAGGTTCATAGAGTTGCCACGTTATGCATCTTTTCTGATTCCCACTGAGAAGGAGAGGGTGTGGAGGTTCATCGAGTGTCTCATCTACAATCCTAGGTACGGGATATCATGAGAAGTTGAGACTGACACTATCTTTAACTAGGCTATGGAGATTTCTAGAAGATTGGAGCGTAAACACATGCAGGAGAGAGAGGACATAGAGACTAAGAAGCCTCATGGTATTGGAGGACTTGGTGGTTCCTACTCTAGAGGCAAGAATCGCCATGGTAGAGGCAACACTAGTAAGTCATGTTTAGTTAGCACTTCAGACTACTCGTGGTGCCCCAATTAGCCATGGATTTTAAAGCACTCGTACAGACAATCTTCATTTTGTGCACCTCCCACATGTGGTTCTTAAAGTTCATCTCCAAGGTAGGGTTCTTACAGTGGTTATTCCAGTCGTGCGGGGTAGCTTAGTCCTAGCAGCCACGTTAGCAAAAAATTTGCTTTGAGTGTGGGGACTCAAGGCATATGAGGAGGGACTGTCCCAGGTTTCGGATAAGCGTACCTTAGCAAGGTACCCCAAGCCATGATTTTTGTACCAGTTATTATACCACTTGCAAAACTAGCTAGAGGTGGAGGTCAGATAGGTAGAGGTCATTCTAGAGGTGGAGGCTAAGCTCATTGTTATGCTTTCCCTAGTAGGCTTGAGGTGATTGCATCTGATGCAGTCATTATAGGTATGTTTTGAGTCTATCATAGAGATATTGCAGTATTATTTGATCCGGGTTCTACTTATTCGTACGTGTCATCCTACTTTTTATTGTATTTGGATATGCGTAGTGATTCTTTGGATAATTTTGTCTATGTGCCTACACTTGTTGGAGATTTTATTATGGTGGATGGTGTCTATCGGTCTTATGTGGTTGCAATTAAGGGGTTTGATACTATGGTTAATCTCTTATTGTTGGACACATTTGATTTCGAGGTGATTCTTGGCATGAATTGGTTATCCACATATCATGTTATTCTGGATTGTCATGCCAAGATGGTGACATTGGTTATGACGGGATTACCAAGGTTAGAATGGACATGTTCTTTTGGACGTAACCCTAGTAGAATGATTTTATTTTTAAAGGCTCAATAGATGGTTGAAAAGGGATGTATGGAATATATGTCTTTTGATCGGGATTCTAGTGCAAAAGTTCTCTCTATGGATTCGATACCAGTTGTGAGGGAGTTTCTGTAGGTGTTTCCTATGGATTTGTTGGACATGCCACCGGATAGAGATATTGATTTTGGTATTGACTTGGTTTCGGGCAC
Organism: Nicotiana otophora; assembly: GCA_000715115.1. Classification (NCBI taxonomy): domain Eukaryota; kingdom Viridiplantae; phylum Streptophyta; class Magnoliopsida; order Solanales; family Solanaceae; genus Nicotiana; species Nicotiana otophora. Next base: position 112,227 of record AWOL01S0003932.1, on the reverse strand, counting down.
TCAACCCATATCTATTCCATCATATCGCATAGCTCCAGCTGAGTTGAAGGAATTGAAGGAGAAATTACAAGATTTGCTTGATAAAGAATTCATTAGACCGAGTGTTTTTCCTTCAGGCATGCCGGTGTTGTTTGTGGAGAAGAAAGATGGTTCTATGAGAACGTGTTACAAATTGTTGAACAAGGTCATTATCAAGAACAAGTATCCATTGCCTCATATTGATGATTAGCTTCAGGGTGATAAGGTGTTCTCTAAGATTGACTTGAGATCAGGTTATCACCAGTTGAAGATTAGAGATTCAGATGTTCTCAAGACATCTTTTAGATTCGTTATGGCCATTATGAGTTCTTGGTGATGCCATTTAATTTGACTAATGCTCTAGCGAAATTCAGGAATTTAATGATCAGGGTGTTCAAGCCTTATTTGGGCTCTTTTGTGATTGTTCTCATTGATGAGAACTTGGTTTACTCTCGTAGAGCATAAGCATCACTTGAGAGTAGTACTTCAGAGTTTGAAGGATCAGAAGCTTTATGCCAAGTCTTCTATGTGTGAGTTTTGGGTGGATGGATTCAATTGTATTCTTAGGTCACGTGGTGTCTAGTGATGGCACTAACATTGATCCTAAGAATATTGAGGCGGTTCAGATATGGCCTAGACCTACTACTACTATGGAGATCAGGAGTTTCTTTGGTTTGGCAAGCTACTATCATCGATTTCTGGAGTGGTTTTCATCAATTGCATCCCCATTGGCTAAGTTGACTCAGATAGGTGTTCCTTTCAGATGGTCCGAGGAGTGTGAGGAGAGCTATCAAAAGCTCAAGATATTTTGACTACAACCCAGTGTTAATGTTGCCTAGGGATTTAGGGCATATATAATGTATTGTGGTGCGTCGCATATTGGTCTTGGTATGGTGTTAATCTAGGAGTGTAGAGTGATTTTCTTATGCATCATGGAAGTTGAAGCATCATGACCAATCCATGATTTGGAGTTGGCAGCAATTATGTATGCGTTTAAGATTTGGAGGCATTACTTGTATGGTGTGTCATGCGAGGTTTGCACTGATCATCGAAGTCTTCAACACTTGTTCAAGCTAAAGGATTTGAATTTGAGGGAGTGGAGGTGGCCCGAGTTTCTTAAAGATTAAGACATCACTATCTTGTATCCAGCTGAGAAGAGGCCTTTGGCTATGGATGTTCAAGCATTGGCCAATAATTTGTGAGGTCTGATATTTCTGAGCCTAGTAGAGTTCTTGCTTGTGTGGTTGTGCAACCGTCCTTGTTTAAGAACATTAAGGCTCGTCAGTATTATGATCCATATTTGTTGGTACTTAAGGGCACATCGCATCGAGGTGGTGCCAAGAAGATGGTTATTGGAGATCATCATGTTTTGCGGCTTCAGGGTCGAATTTATGTTCCTAATATTGATGATTTGAGGGAGTTGATTCTTGAGGAGGCTCATAGTTTGTGGTATTTTATCCATTCAAGTTTCACGAAGATGTATAGTGATTTGAAGCAACATTATTGGTGGCAGAGGATGAAGGACATTGTTGGGCATGTTTATCGGTGTTTGGATTGCTAGTAAGTGAAGTATGAGTATCAGAAATCATGTGTTTTGACTCAGAGGTTGGTTATACCGGAGTGGAAGTGGGGATGTATTACTATAGACTTTGTGGTAGGTTTGCCACAGACTTTGAAGAAGTTTGATGCTATTTGGGTCATTGTGGATAGATTGACAAAGTCTGCGCATTTCATTCGGGTGACGACTTCTTACGCTCAGAGAAGTTGGCTCAGTTCTATATCCGAGAGATTGTTCACTTGCATGGTGTACCTATTTCTATCATTTAGAATCGTGGCATTCAGTTCATATCTCACTTTTGGAGAGCTGTTCAACGAGAGTTGGGTATATAGGTGGAGCTTAGTCGTAACATTTCACCCACAGACAGACGGTTAATCCGAGCAGATTATTCAGATTCTTGAGGATATATTGAGAGCTAGTGTGATTAACTTCGATTGTCATTGGGGCCAGTTTTTGCAATTGGCGGAGTTTACATACAATAACTGTTACTAGTCCAGCATTTCAGATGGCTACGCATGAGGCTTTGTATGGTAGGTGGTGTCTATCTCCTATTGGTTGGTTTGAGCCTCGTGAGGCTCGATTGTAAGGTACAGATTTAGTTCGTGTTGGATAAGGTGAAGTTCATTCTGTGATGTGGCATTTATGGAGGGTGAAAAGGTACTTCTAAAGATTTCACCCATGAAGGGCGTGATGAAGTTTGGGAAGAAAGGCAAATTGAGTATGAGGTTCATTAGACCATTTGAGGTGTTGGAGAGAGTCAATGAGGTTACTTATAGGCTTGCTTTGCCTCCTAGTATTTCGAGAGTTCATCGGGTATTCCATGTTTTTATGCTCCGAAAGTATCATGAAGACAAGATAAATGTTTGGACTCTAGCACAGTGCAACTAGATGAGAGTCTGGATTATGAGCAAGATTCGGTCGCCATTTTTGATAGGCAGGTTCGGAAGCTCAGGTCCAAAGAGATTGCATCGGTGAAGGTTCTTTGGAGAAGCCAACCGAGTGAGGAGGCTACTTGAGAGACTGAGTCAGATATGCAGAGTAGATATCTATACATTTTTAGCAGCTTCAGGTATATTTCTACGCACGTTCGAGGATAAATATTTGTTTCGGAAGTGGAGAACATAACGACTCGACTGTTCATTTTGAGTTCTAGAACCATGTTCCCCAATTTCATACTTCTCGTAGGTTCATTTGATATTTTATGATTTGGGTCGATGATTGTTTGGTTCCCAGAAGGTTCGGGAGTATATTGGAACACTTAGTTTTATTTTGGAGGCCTTAAGGTGTAAGAGTTGACTAAGGTTTTATTTTCGGTTAAACAAACTTTGAATTAAGTTTTGATAGTTTCATAGGTTCGTATGACAATTTTGGACTTGGGCGTATGTTCGGAATTATTTTTGGATATTCCTAGATGATTTTGATTGTATTTGCCGAAAGTTGATAATTTGAAGAAATAGAGAGTTCATAAGTTTGGCCAATAGTTGACTTTAGGGTTATCAGATTCTGATTATTTTTCTAAGATTGAGGTTAGGTTCGTGTTGTTGTTTGGGACATGTGTGCGAAGTTTGGTTGAGATCTCAGGTGTTTAGGCATGAATGAGACGCTTGGTTGGAAGTTGAGAAGCTTATGAACTTAAGAGAGTTCAATATGCTGCTTGGTCTTTGATTCCTAAATGAGATGATTCCGTATGTATTCTGACGTCTTGGATAGGTCTGATTAGTGTTTATGGATTTGTTGGAATATTTGGACGGGGTCCAAGGGGACTAGGGTGAATTTCAGACCACCCACAGCATGTTTGGTGGTGGCATATTTTTTTTGATGTCTGGTGTTCAACGCGTTTGTGAGGGGTGTCCCTCGTTCGCTATGAAGGAAGTTGAGCTGCTTGTGCTTGGCTTTCGCGTTCGCGGAGGAGGCTGGCAGTTGGGAATCGCATTCACAGGGATTCGATTGAGTTCGCGTAATGAGCAAGGTGAAGCTTCGCGATCACGAGGGTTTGTCCACGGTCCGGATAGATGGATTTTCTAGCCATGGTAGAATGTGCTTTGCGAACGCGAGGCATTGACCACATTCGCGAATAGTATTGCTGGAAAGGGCATTTTAAGTCTAAATTTCAGTATTTTGCCACTTTTTTAAAATTTTGGAGGACGAGGGGAGGAGATTTTGAAGAGGAATTTCACTACTATCTCGGAGGTACGTAATTTACATTTAGATTTGATTATATATCTTGAATTCCCATGGATTTCTACACCAAAAATTTAGAATTTTAAGGTGAAATTTGGGAGTTTTGTCTACAACTTAAGAGAGTGTAAATTGAGATTTTGAGCATCAATTTGTACTTGAATTTGAAAACTAAACACCTATTTAGACTGGTGAAGTTATGACTAAATGAGATTTATCTCTAGACTCGAGTTTTGACCATATCTGCATGGGTTTACTTTTGTTGACTTTTGGGAATTGAATAAAGCTTTATCATTTGAAATTGATTCATGTGGTTTTATTTGACCTTATTGAGTATTATTTGATTATAGTTGAGCCGGTTGGAGGCGATTCCTGAAGAAAATGCGATTTTAAAAGGTTGATTTGACTTTTTAAGATAAATATCTTGTCTAATCTTTGTTTGAGGAAATAACCCTTAGGATATAACCTTATTTGTTTAATTGAAATATATGGGAAGCAACATATATGCGAAGTAACGAGCGTATATGTAGGCGCTATGGGTTATTCATGTTCGGGTTAGACTTTTAGGCTTTCATTATGCCTTATTTGGTTGTGTGCCTTCCATAATTTATGTTTTAATTAATTGTATGGCTATGTGAGCTTATTATTTTATGTTAGTAACCATGTTTAGGATACTATATGTTAGTTGGCCATGGTGGCCTATTCGTGAAATTATTGATATACCTGATTTAACTGTAGTCATGCTTTATATCCTTGTGCATCTTATTGATTATTTATGAGCATCTGCATCCTTGGAGATGAGATATTATTTTGGATTGCTATGATTATGGCACATTTGGACATGTTGAGCGGATTGATTTGGATATGGCACAATATTTGCCGAGCGGTTATGGTGATATTGATATTGTTATGGCACGAGATCTTTGTCGTGCAACGTATGGATATGGATTCATCCCCTAGGGCTGCCCTCTCATGTTTTTCTCTTGATGGAGTACACGCATGTTGTGAGAAATTAATATATTTCTGGTTGATTCTGATATGAAATCCGATAAGGTGAGTTTTTAGTATAAGGGTGAAAGCGTTGACCATTCAAGTAAATTCTTTATGCCATATCATGCATAATATATTCTCTCTATGTTTATCTTCTAACGTACTACTTGATGTCTCTGTTATATGCTTTGTACTTGATAAACGAGATAGAACTATTCATGTGAGTCGGTATCTCATGACGTATTCTTTTACAATATTACATCCCTTTTTGTTAAAATCTTGTTGTATATATATAGGAATATACAAGTTTATTTGTTAATAGGTATCCCATGACTTGAATCGCGTCACTAACTTCACCTAGGTTAGTCTTATTACCTACTGAGTATACGTTGTCTCGTACTCATACTATATTTCTGCATATGTTTCTGCATATCCTGGCATTGGCTCTAGCGGACCTCATGAGGGTGCCCGTGGCTGATATAAGAGACTTGAGGTAGTACTGCATGGTCGTCCGCACACCCTTGGAGTCCTCTTTCCTTTTACAATACTATTATTTATATTTCAAATAGTGTTTGTATTAGTGAGAAATTCGATTGTATCTTGTTCTAGAGCTCATGACTCCATATTACCAGGTTTTGAAAAAAGTATTGTTATGATATTTATATATTTATTATAGTTGAAGGATTCATTCCACGTATTTATGCGATGATAATTACATATATATATTTGTCATCCTTAGTTTGATCTACATTTGGTTATTGGCTTCTCTAGCATTGGGGGTTAGGTGCCGTCACGACTGTTGGTGGAATTTTTGGTCGTGGCATGTTGAGAGAATATTTGTAGCCAAAATTATCCAATAGAATCAAATAAATAAATAAATGCTACCACATATATGAAGTTTGATGCAACACTTCCCGTCATTGAGACTAAGGTGGCAAAATTGACCCAAACCCAAATAATCCGCCCAACCTGCCCGAGTTTCAATGGGTTTGGGCAAGAGTGATTTTGATGATGGGATGATTTGGTTATGCTCAACTTAACCCATAAAAAATTAGCAGCCCAAATGGACCCATGTATCAGCCCAAACTTGATCAGTGAAATGTATTATTTTTGCAGAGAAAATCAACCAGCACTACAGTTGAGAAATGCAAAAGAACAGGATCAAAGCTTCTGTTTGTATTCTTTTTGTTGTTTATTAGCTAGGAATCTATGTTTATACATACATAAGTTATTTTTTTTACTATTACGAACATTTATTAGTAGTTGAAAGTTATTTCTGCTAGATTTAAATTTTTCTTTTTATGAACACAAATTACTGAACTTGGTTTCTAAGTAAATTAACTAATGCATACCTAATTCATATAATAAATGAAACAATAGTCCATATTTTCAATAGTTTCTATTTTAACATTTAAAACTATGTTAGTATAATATCTTACCAACGTTATTTTTTGTTTATAACTAAATATATATGAATGATTAGAAAAATATTTGGTAGGTGGTGAGACTCAAAAAAGATGCATTTTGGACTAGTCTATATATATATATATATAATTGAGGACCATTGACCCGGTGATGTGGCAGCCTCTTTAACCAGAACACACATTTTTCTAATTTCTCTAATTTTTGACTTTCTTTCATATTTTTGCCATTTAAGTTTAGGTGCTATATGCCTTTCGGGAAATGAAGGAGTGTGTCCTTTCAAAGTTAAATCATCTACATGCATTTTAATTAAGAGCAGTTGTCTATGGGGAAGTGAAAGAATGTGTTCGTTCAAGTGTCTCTTAATAAATTGAAGACTACCAAATGTGAACCCAACTTGGCTTTCTCCTCCTTTTCCAGTGCCAATTCATCATTTTACTTCCATTATCCGCTGATTAAATTGTAAACTTGCAGCCATCATTATGAAGATGCTCCCAAGAAAGTCAAGCATCAACNACATCAATATGACATACTTACGCGAGTGTCCACTTGATTTTCTAATAGGTTTATGTATACCTTTTCTAATAGGTGGGGGCCGTTTGAATTTTCTTCTCATTCTCACTCTATTCCCAAATGTGAATTTGTAGGGCTTTCTATTATAATAGCCACGTGCACTAGACTACCTGTTACAGCACATCATAGTAATAAATAGTAATGATGATGACCCTAGGAATTCAAGTTTGTGAAAGCTTCCGAAAATTTTGTTTACAAGTACAAAAACAATATGCAATGTTTGCTAACAAGTTTTTAATTGTTAATAGAATAATACGGCAGAAAAAGTAAATAAAAAAGGTAATAAACTATAGCTAACCAACTTTGCATAGTAATGTGAATAAACAAAAATGTAAAAATTATTTACCAATCTAATGTAGAACAAAATATAAAAGTGTTTTGCTTGATATTATAATAAACATACAAAGTTCAACAATTTAAAAATATATAGCCATCATCTTTTTTTGTGGTTAAAATAAGGAGAAAAGTAACCCAAAAACTTTTTTAGAACACTTTTTTTAAAAAAGAAAATTATTGCTAACAAAGTAACATTTTCAAACCATCACATTTACTGCACATCAATCCTCAAAATTGAGAAAGTTATAGAAAGATGAGCGGTCAAAAAAAAACCTCAAAATGGGTATCTCACTTTTACTGGCACTATATTCTGTACATTTAGTATTTATGTTTGATGATAATAAGTAATTCAGAACTGAGTTTATAAAATCTTATTTTGTAATGTTATACAACATATTATTCTTTTTATCACCGGTACTTAGAGTGAAAAGAATTATTCGAGATTCATAAATACAATCACCTAAAATATGACGTTATATGAATTATGTGCAAATTTGTGTAAAAGAGGCAAAAAGATTATTTTCTAATTATCAAATATTAATACAACTTCAGCAGCTGGTAACTAATATTTCAAGTGAGAAATTTTAAGCAATTGCAAAAATCAGTCAAAAACTTAAAAATACAATAAAAAGAAGAAGAATAATCATCTATTTAAAAACAATTCTATCATATCTTCACTTTGCCGTACTTTAATTTTAAAAAATAGTAACTATGGTACGTGATTTGCCATGAGAAATGATCCAATACGAGTAAAATCTTCTGAAGAGTATAATAGTTGAACCGTTTTACAGCCAACTTTAATCACAAAAGAAAAGGTTATTATTCAACGCCATTAGATATTAATTAAAAAATATTAAACTTTGTAATATAAAATCTATATATATATATAATTGAGGATTATCGACCCGGTGATGTGGCAGCCTCTTTAACCAGAACACACATTTTTCTAATTTCTCAAATTTTTTACTTTCTTTCATATTTTTGCCGATTAAGTTTAGGTGCTATATGCCTTTCGGGAAATGAAAGAGTGTGTCCTTTCAAAGTTAAATCATCTACATGCATTTTAATTAAGAGCAGTTGCCTATGGGGAAGTGAAAGAATGTGTTCGTTCAAGTGTCTCTTAATAAATTGAAGACTACCAAATGTGAACCCAACTTGGCTTTCTCCTCCTTTTCCAGTGCCAATTCATCATTTTACTTCCATTATCCGCTGATTAAATTGTAAACTTGCAGCCATCATTATGAAGATGCTCCCAAGAAAGTCAAGCATCAACCCAATCCATTTTGAAGGTAATTAGCAATATTTTATTCCATTCATTGACAATTATAATTTATGCATTAGAGTTGTTTGTGTCGTAGATAATTGAAATCGGTCATTTTATAGAGTTCAGATGTACTTTGAATCTTGAGTACAAGTCTCATCTTCGTATGAGAAAAAGAGAGAAAATATAACAGTTTACTGTAATAGTATTTAATTATTTTAAATAATAGGATTTAATACAATTAGTTTTGTTTCCTTCTTTTCTTAAAGTATATTTTGTTAACTGATTTTTTGTTTAATTTCTCCTTTATAATGTTCTGCTTTGAGAATTAGTGAAATGCATGAGCAACTACTGTGAGGCAACAATCATTTTTTAAATTATAGTATATACACAAGATTAGTTTTGATTCTTTTTCTTTTTTTAAGTTTGTAACTAATTTTTTATCAACTTGAGTGGTATGTAAATACTTTCAGGTTTTTAATTATTCCTTAATGTGTGTGTCGTTTTCTTTAATATAATGTTGTAGTTACTCAATAAGATACGCATCTCAATGAATGCATGTTAGGAATAATACAGTATATATTCTTTAACTTTAATTTGAGTTTATAAACAAAGGTTCAATTAACAAATAATTAATATATATATTTGAAAATAATACAGTATTATTTTCTAATTTCTGATTGAAAGAAAATTTATTGATAATATGAAAATTAGACTATTAGTATATAACAAAATTAAAGGTTCACTTTCAGGTTCAAAAAGAAGAAAAATAAGGAGAGAGAGAATATTTGAGCACTCCTTCATTTTTTATCCCTCAATAAATATATTGATGATTTGATACAAATTTTAATTCCATTTACAATTATAGTTATTTGTACAATATCGTTTACAAGAGAGAATACCTCTTGGTTTTCTCAATCATAATATTCTATGATCTCAATTTTATAGTTATCTTATATACTAGAAATCTATGTACCCTCTCCAAGAACATGAATACAACACAAAGGTTTCCAAATTATGTTGCAATGACAAGATGCGGTAGTCTTTCCTAATGATTATTTGATGCTAACAAAAAGCTTTGTATTTCATTTATATGATCTTCTAATATAGAACTAATAAATTTAAATGTTTTTATTTGTGTAATCAGTAGCTTTAAAATGAATTTTATGCAATTTTAATTATAATTTGATTTTTAAAATTTTTGAATCTCCTTAAATCTTTGTTAATTATATAAATAATTTTCTTGGTAATGTATTATAAACTATATATAGCATTGCATATAAGTATTTGCTCTAAATAAATAAATTTATGAACTAACAAGAGAATTAACCCAAATATGTATTTATTAAAACTGTTTTCTTTCTCACAGAAAGAAAATGGATGATATAAGTTAATTATTAGTCTGTTGATCTCTTTGTAAATACGTTGATGTATAGCGCGAAGCGCTAGTGATTTCACTAGTTAATTATACAAAAGAGGGGTTAAGTTGGGCGGATTGAGCTATTACCTATTTTTTTAGCCCATGTTGATGCATCCATTTGTGCGTTGTAGTCACTAAATACAGAATGGCACTTTCACTATCCTCATTTTGTTCTTCACTGATCTAGAAAACTAGTCACTAGAATGTCTTCCTTTAAACCGCAAAACCAACCTTGGACTGAGAACAATCTCACGGCACCATATGGTTCTTGGAAGTCACCCATCACTGCTGACATCGTCTCTGGCTCCAGCAAACGACTCGGTGGCTTTGCAGTCGATTCAGTTGGTCTTCTTTTCTGGCTAGAATCACGCCCTACAGAGTCCGGGTACATATCCAACTCAATTTGCGTTTGACTGTGGGTTTTAACTTTGAGTGTTTAATTATTACAATAACTCCAAACAAGTTGGTCGTTGACCATATTTCTCCATTTAAATTTTGATTGTTCTGTGATCATAATTTGCATATGAAACTCATGTTTTGTCTTTGTGTCTAAACCCCAAAACCATAAAGTTTGTGACATTTTTCTTGTGGGTTCTGTGTGAATTTTGAGTTTTTCATTGTTATGATTCAGACGAGCGGTTATTGTGAAGGAACCAGGGAAACCAGGGGAAGACCCCGTAGATTTAATGCCTACGGATTTTGCTGTGAGGACGTTGGCTCAGGAGTATGGTGGTGGTGATTTTTATATATCAGGAGACTCTTTAATCTTCTCTAATTACAAGGATCAGAGACTTTATATACAGTCCATTTCGTCCACAGGTCTTTACTGTTTTCCTTTGTTTTCGTTGTCATCAAATGCAGTTGAATACGATTGTTTCCAATTCTTACCATTTTATATTATATTTAACATAAGCTTCAATGGAGATACAATTATGTTTATGTGCATATTTCGTTTGATTATTAGCTGCTTGTTTACAAATTTTACCTATTATATCTATCCATTTTAATGGTGATTATTAAATTTAGATAACCACAAAAAAAGGAAGAAAAAGAAACTCTCACAGGTAGTAAGTTGGTTCGTATTAATTTTGAAAATTTGAAGCTTTTTCATTTTAGCATATAGTTCATCATATTCACTATCACTATTCTCTTGGACGTTTCTCTTTAATTTGATCCCTGTTATTTTGGTACTAGATTCTGCTCCATTGCCACTCACTCCAGATTATGGTGGACAAAGTGTATGCTATGCTGATGGGGTGTTTGATTCTCGATTTGACCGTTATGTGACAGTGAGAGAAGGTTGGTTCTCAATATTCCTTATCCTTTTAAACTTTGCTTGATTCTCTAAAGAATTTTATCCAAATCTTTGCTCCTTCTGTAGATCAACGTGAAAGTGGTATTAATGCGATTACCACAATTGTATCTGTCAATCTGAGCAATAACAACGCTCAAGGTGAGAATTTTGTCAGTGTAAGTTTATCATGATTCAATTTAAATTTGCCCTTGCTTAGATTGTTTTTTGTGTGAAGGCGAGCTAGAAAAGGCCAAAGAATGTTTATACATTGTGAAGGGTTATTTCAATGTTTTCATATGGCCCCTTCCCTCCCCTGGGCCAGATTTGTTGAACTGTACATGTGAGTGGAATAGATAATCTTAATATATTTCCGCTTGTTTGGCACATAAATGCAGAACCAAGGCTATTAGTTGGGGGCAATGACTTCTATGCTTCTCCTCGAATTGACTTTAAAGGAGAACGTATGGCATGGATTGAATGGGGTCACCCAAATATGCCATGGGACAGATCAGAGCTTTGGGTTGGCTATATATCAGACAATGGGTATGCCCCTAATAAATCTCTTGCTCTGTCTCACATACGCGCGCACGCACATACACAAAAACACACATATACCTGCACAACCATAAGTCACACTTCCACTCCTACCAACAAGGAGGCACATTCACCTTGAGATGACATTGTGTTCATGCCTGTATAATTTATCACCATTTGCCAAATACAGCAAAACAACCATACCTCAGTCCCAAACAAGTTGGGGTCAGCGATATGAATCCACATTCCTTTCATTTAGCTCAACTCATATCATCATCATTACCAAAATAAAATAAAAGTGCAAGTGAAAATAAAATAAAATAATAATAATAATAATAATAATAATAATAATAGTGGAAATTTTTTACCAAGTCTAAAACCTGTTCTCAACTAGTAGGTATCACCTATATGAATTTTTCTCTTCCATTGTGCTTTATTTTTAGCTAAGTCTGTATTAATGCCAAAGATTTGTAGATCTTTCGAGACAACTTCCTTCCATGTGAACCATTTGCCAAAACTAACAAAGAATGAGTGCTGGTATATGAGGTACATCACTGCTTTTCTTTGACTTTCCCCTAGGGATGTGCAGAGACGCATTTGTGTTGCTGGCGGTGATCCTATTCTTGTGGAGTCTCCAACTGAACCCCGATGGTCTTCTCAAGGTATGCTTGAAGAAATTGCCAGCATATGCATAGTATAATTTTTACTTTATCCTTTTATGTTTCCAGATTAGTCTCTATAGAGAAGTATTAGAAATCAGTTCCCGTGCTTGAGTGACTATTATTGGCCTTTGGTAACATAAATTGGAATTTGAGTCCTTTATATCTGAAAATGGGGCTTGGAGGGTCAAGCCTTTTGTTGTGGGAGAGACTGGGGCAAGTCTTGGACACTGAAGCATTGGGGAAGTTGGGGCATGTCCAAGGAGAAGTTGGGGCAAGTCTTGGACACTGAAGCATAACTTATAACAAAGTGATTCAACCAATTTGGGGATGTTCTTGTTTATGTACACTCTGCAATTTGGACTAACTAAAGTTCTTCTTCAACAAACAAAGGGCTGACTCTTCATTTTGTACAATTTTGGAAATGTTATTAGCCTTTAACTAATTCTTCATCTCATTTATCCAAGAAAGGTTGTAGAAAAAATGGTATACTGTTGATCGATTTACAGTTAGAGCTAGTATTCTTTTGTATTTCTTATTTGCCTGCAAAAAGCTTCAGCAGTTTGATAATTGAGCCATGTTTCTTTTGCTTTAAACAAGTATTCTGTTTCAAAAAGATTGTATTCGTTTGACTTGGCACAAACTTTAATAAGAAGAGAAGACTTTTGAGATATGTGGTCTTAAAATAAGCCGTAGCATTTGTGTGGCGGTAAAACTTTTGAAACTTGTGGTCTGAAACCTGTCACATCACTTGTGTGGCTATAAATGCTTCTTATTATGGAAATGTTGAAAGGTGCCAATCGTTTTTAAACAGACGGAAATAGTGCCAATCTTTTTGAAACAGAGAGAGTATTTAAATTAGCTTGTATTTTAGCTTGAGAGAACAAAGCAGACGACTCCACTGAGTTGGAACAATTTCTCTTGTTTTCCCTGTAAAATATAGTTCCCAACTTTTCTTTACTCAATTTCTTTCACCTCCTCTATGGCTACTCTCCGCCACTTCTCACAATACTGAAAAGCTCTATTTTTTCTAATGCTGAACATTTTTCAAAAGCTTTAGTAGTCGTTTGGTACGCGGGATAAGGTTGGATAAGATATGATAAAGTATGGTACTAAATTTATACCATGTTTGGTTGATGGTATAAATACCGGGATAAATTATACCGTCAACCAAATATGGTATAAACTTAGTCCCAGACTTAATCCTGGATATCTCATCTTATCCCACCTTATCCCTTCAAACTTGGTATTATTTTATCCCACCTCCTAGGTGGGATAAATTAGTCTAGGGATTATAATCCCAGGACTATAATCCCGGGATAATTTAGTCCGCGTACCAAACGACCCCTCAGTGTTTGTTTACTCAAACTGCTTCATACTTCGGCTGGGCATAAGCCAAAGTATGCCCAGAAATCCTATACTTCGGCTGGGCATAAGCCATCTTATCCACGTTGAAGTATCTCAATAATAGAAGAGGGGGCTTTCCCAAAAGCCATACAGCAGTAAATTCTGGAGGCCTAATTAGCCAACCTCTTTTCTGCCCGACTTCACATCCTGTTATCTCATATTCACCAGAAATTCTGTAAGGAAATATGAGATTCTAAATTTATCTAAAAAAATATGAGATTGATTCTAAATACTTGGTGGTTTCTGTCAAGTTTGAGTAATTATAGATAGATATATGAAATATGATTTAGATCTTCTATGTTACCTTACCCGATAAAATCTTCTATGTTACCTTACCTGATAAAAACAATGATATAGATCGTGCAAAAATTGTTATCTATTGTTTGTTTTTCCTTTTCAACCTTTAGAGAATAAATTGCCAACATATGCATAATATAAACCTTAAATTATCCTTTTCTGTTTCCAGAATTAGTCTCGATTGAGAAATATTATAAATCAGTTCTATTAAAAATCAGAGATCTATGCATGATTATCTGATATATGCTTCAACCTCAATTTCTCTATAAGGATTGTTTTTCCTTTTCAACTTTTACTCCACCAACTATTTTGGTTCTCAACTCTCACGAGTCGACATGTTTATGTATGCCTAAATGTCGATAAATATGTTGTTTCTTAACTATTTTTCTTCTTTTTAAAATGATTTTTAATACCTTGTATCGAGTTTACTACTGTATTAACAGAGATTTTAAATTTTTTTGGTTTCAGCAGGTCACATAGATATCATTTTGAAATTTCACTTTCTCAAAGATATGTAGTTTATAACTTATATCAAATGCTAGAAAGATGTTGAAATGTTTGGTGATGCAAATTGTTGCTCCTTTGAAGTGGTTCCTAGTTTAAAATAGATGTACTCTGATAATATTGAGTTCAATATGCCGTGGTATTCAACGGTAAGATTATGATTCCTACGATGTGATTTCGATTGTTTTATATCTTGTTTCATGATTAGCTCTAGGCTTACAATATGCTAAGACTGATTTCTTAACATGTTCCTTGCATTGCTTTGCTATGCTTGGGGTGCAGGAGAACTATTCTTTGTAACTGACAGGAAAAGTGGGTTTTGGAATATCTACAAATGGGTAAGTCCTCATCTCGTGTGATGTCATACTGATTAAATCTTTTGCCATCTGTTGTATATTTATTATATATGCATATTCTGTTGTGCCTAATGTCTCAAGGTGAACTTCTTATATCTATCTTCTGTCTTGTCTAGTGGCTGAACTTGAACTTCTTTTCTGGGGTATGATTGGAACTAGCTGCTTAAACACTTTCTTTATAATGATCTCATCTTCTTTGAGTTCTAAGCCTAAACATGTTTACTTTTTCTCTTTACTTCCATCTGACCTAGTGGTTTTGACTTGTTAAAGTTGTGGATACTTGGCAGATGTTGCTTTCTCGCATTGAATTCCATGGCATTACAAACTGTAGGGAACCTTCAGTCTGGCCCTTTATTAACCACATTCTTGTTAGAGAAGTTGTGAAGTCGCATTAATAAAACATTGAAATGGTTAAAACTCTGATGTTTTCAGGTTTAAGCCTTTTCATTTAACTAGATTCTACAGTTTTAAGAATATAAAAGATATGATTTCTAAATTGTCCACCAACTCTACCTTAGTCCTTATCATTTAGCTTTTAACAGAAATTACCTTAATCTCCACATAAATGTGTCACTTTCAATCCCTCATATGAACCACCAATTTAGATGGAAAATGTAAAGCATGTTACTTGTAGTTGGCTTTTTGCATGATAAAACAACAACATACCCAGTATTATTCCACACCGTGGGGTCTGGGGAGGGTAGTGTGTACGCAGATCTTTACCCCTACCTTGTGAGGATAGAGAGGTTGTTTCCAATATACCCTCGGCTCAGGAAAGCATAAGCACCACATTAATGAAAATATAGATAAGAAGGGACAATACCAAAAAGCCATATAAAAGCAGAATAAAAACAACAAGATAGTAAGGTGATCAACAATGATAGAAAACAACGATTAGTCATAAAAACTTACTACCAACAGAAAGCGAGACTGCATGCCAATACTACTGTTATGAACACCCTAGACTACCTATTCTACTACCTTAATCTTCGACCTCCATACCTTCCTATCAAGAGTTATGTCCTCGGTCAGCTGAAGTTGCGACATATCTTGCCTAATCACCTCTCCCCACCTCTACCTCTCCGTAGTCCCTCCAATGTCAACCTCTCACACCTACTCACCGGGGCATTTGTGCTCCTCCTCACATGACCAAACCAGCTAAGCCACGCTTCTCGCATCTTGTCCTCAGTAGGGGCCACACCCACCTTGTCGTAAATAACCTCATTTCTGATCCTATCTAACCTGGTGTGCCTGCACATCCATCTCAACATCCTCATCTCTGCTACCTTTATCTTCTGGACATGAGCGATCTTGATTGGCCTAACACTCAGCCCCATACAACATCGTTAGTCTGACCACCACTCTGTAGAAGTTATCTTTAAGTTTCGGTGACACCTTCTTATCACACAAAACACCGGAAGCGAGTCTCTATTTCATCCATCCCGCCCCCAATACGATACATGGCATCTTCATCAATCTCCTCATTCCCCTGAATAATATACCCAAGGTACTTAAAACTTCCTCTCCTAGGGATGACCTGCGACTCCAGCCTCACCTCCCCTTCCCCTCCTTAAATCTCGCCACTGAACTTACTCTCCTAGTATTCTGTCTTGGTCCTGCTCAATTTGAAACCTTTTAGACTCCAGGGTCTGCCTTCATACCTCTAGTTGTGCGTTCACACCATCTCGCGTCTCGTCAATCAATACAATATCATCTGCAAATATCATGCACCACGACACCTCCCCTTGGAT
The DNA here is from genome assembly GCA_000715115.1 of Nicotiana otophora. NCBI lineage: Eukaryota > Viridiplantae > Streptophyta > Magnoliopsida > Solanales > Solanaceae > Nicotiana > Nicotiana otophora. The sequence continues at coordinate 95,669 of AWOL01S0003932.1, read as the reverse complement.
GTGGCGCGTCAGTAAGTCCATCGCCAGAGAAAACAAAAAAGGGCTGAGTGCCGACCCCTGATGCAACCCCATCATAACCGGAAAATGGTTCGAGTCCCCACCCACCGCCCTCACTCGAGTCTTTGCTCCATCATACATGTCATTAATTAACCTAACGTAGGCAACATGTACACCTCTAGCCTCCAAACTTCTCCACAAAACCTCCCTCAGAACTTTATAGTACGTGTTTTTTAAGTCGATGAACACCGTATGCAAGTCTTTCTTTCTCTCCCTATACTGCTCCATCAATCTCCTAACAAGGTGGATGGCTTCTGTAGTCGAACGGCCCGGCATAAACCCGAACTGGTTCTCGAAAATAGACACACTTCTCTTCACCCTTAGCTCTACCACTCTCTCCCAGACTTTCATAGTATGGCTAAGTAGCTTGATACCCCGATAGTTATTGCAATTTTGGATATCACCCTTGTTGAAGTATACAGGAACCATCGTGCTCCACCTCCACTCTTCGGGCATCTTCTTCGTTCTAAAAATGACATTAAATAACCTGGTGAGCCACTCCAAGCCTGCCTTGCCCGCACTCTTCCAAAACTCTACCGGGATTTCATCCGGTCCGGTCGCTTTGCCCCTGCTCATCTTACGCATAGTCCCCTCAACTTCATCAACTCTAATCCGCTTACAATACCCAAAGTCAATGACTCCTGGAGAGTTCCAAATCACCCAGTACAATGTTCCTGTCCCCCTCCTCGTTCAAGAGACTACGGAAGTACGTCTGCCATCTCCGACGGATAAGCCCCTCATCCAACAATGATAAAAATGAGAGAGAATTCACCTTACCCTTTCCATGCTAACCTTAATCCCACTTTAGGGACCCTATATGCCAAAAGGTTAGTCCAAAGTGATGCAATACAGAGTGAAAGTGAAAAAGAAACACAATCTTTGCTTATTTCAATACCTGCACAGCTTGCCTGTCAATTTTCATGTTATTTTATGGTGCTGGATATTGGCTCTGGAATACGTATCAAAGATTCACCATTTATGTGGAAAAACAATGAAATTATCTGTGACACTTTTTTGTTACTGTCTTTGGCATCGAGCTTGTGCTTGTACTTGAGACAGTAGACTTGATTGGCCTGCTTTATTTTTTTGACAGGTAGAATCTTCTAACGAGGTGTTACCAGTTTACTCCCTCGATGCTGAGTTTACAAGACCCTTATGGATATTTGGGATGAAGTCTTATGACTTTCTTGAGCACCACAGCCAAAATACTTTAATTGCCTGCAGTTACAGGTCAAGCTGATAAGTAGTTTGCTATTTTAAATTTTTGTCGTGTATCATGATATTTGAAACTTATAATGCTTTTACGCTGATTGCTTTGGTGACAAAGGAGTTCTTTATATGGTGTCTCACTTCCCCCTTTCTCCCGACTCAGGGAAAGAGAACTGTTCTGGAGGAAAATTGATGTAGTTCATCTAATCTAGTTAGAAAAAATATGTGCAGGGAGAATGGGAAGTCATATCTCGGAGTTCTGGATGTTACCCAGGGCAAAATATCAGTGCTTGACATTCCTTTCACAGATATAAACAACATTGTAAGATGTAGTTGCTGCATTTAATATCCTTTATGGGTTTTTACTCTTGCGCTGGTCTTGATAAATACCCTTATCAACCTAAACAGACTTCTGGGGTTCATAGCTTGTATGTTGAAGGATCATCTGCTGTTCATCCATCCTCAATAGCCAAGGTTCTGCCCTCCAATCTTCTACTCAAAATTTAGACAGACCTTCTGGTGAAATTTTAAAAACAGTATTTAAATGTCTGTTCCAGATCATTCCTTTAGCATTTTGTTATTTTTGCAGATTACTTTGGATGATCAGAGAACAAAAGTAATTGATTTCAAGATTATGTGGTCGTCATCATCTATTAGTGAGATGTATAAGTCGTACTACAGTTGGCCGGAGTTGATGAAGTTCCCAACAGATATCCCGGGTCAAAGTGCATATGCATACTTTTATCCACCAACAAACCCCAACTATCAAGCCAGTCATGGAGAAAAACCTCCATTGCTCGTGCGAAGTCATGGTTATTTTTTCCCTCATTAGAACTGATTATGCTTGATAGCTTATCTTAGGTAAAAAACTGAGATTAGTTGGTTTCTGTATGAGATGTGAATGCATATTTTACGATGATACAGGAGGTCCTACAGATGAAGCACGGGGATGTTTAAATCTTAGTGTTCAATATTGGACCAGTCGTGGTTGGGCATATGTGGATGTGAATTATGGTGGAAGCACTGGTACTCCAATGGCCCTTTGACTCCTTCCATCTTTGTCTTGCTATTCTTTCTATACTATTTCTTGAGCAGGGGACTATTTTAAGAGTTTCAACTTTTTGAGGGAACATCGTTTCCTGCTTTTATTGACTGATAATCAGAACTTTATAGAAATGTATAAAGGAAAATATACGAAATAAAAGAATTCAGTACTTTATATTGGTAGAAAAAGCAGAGAAAGCGGCCAAAGGGTTAGGATGGAGTAGAGCAAAGTGGCAGACTAGTTAGCTACTGTTAAGTCGGTTAATATTCTCTTGTTTTTGGCTCATATGAAGGTTATGGCAGAGAATATCGGGAAAGACTGTTGGGAAAATGGGGAATTGTGGATGTCAACGACTGTTGCAATTGTGCCAAATTTTTGGTAACATCAGTGCTAATTCTCTTATATTCATTTAATGCTGCTATAGATTTTGTAAGTCATGATAAATTAGTTTGTTCATTCAGGTTGACAGTGGATGGGTTGATGGTGAAAGACTGTGTATTACAGGGAGTTCAGCTGGTGGTTATACAACATTAGCTGCACTAGCATTTAAAGATGTTTTCAAGGCTGGAGCTTCCTTGTATGGTGTGAGTGAATCAAAAAGTTTGTTTTTGATAAGTAATATTGTATTCCCATATCTTGTGTGCTCTTGCACTTGCAACCTTAAACTGATCATAAAAATATGATCTTTAAGTTAAGGTTGGTGCCTTTATGTGGTATTCTGTTATCTTAAATGATCATCTTTCTGTAGAAAAGCATGTGATTGATTAATTATACACACGGATCACGCATCAGTTTGGTTCATATGTCTACTTGTATTACTCAAAGCTCCTCAAGTATCAAATCCATTTTTTTAGTTTCAGTGCTTTATGCCCTCATCCTTTGTTAATCAGATTGGTGATCTGCAATTGCTGAGAGCAGAAACTCACAAGTTCGAATCTCACTATGTTGACAATCTAGTTGGTAATAACCAAATCGATAAATGTTGACAATACATTAGCTTGAAGTCTTTCCCCTGATCTATGTTGATCTATATGTGTTGAGCCCTTTTGAAGCATTGCAGGGGATGAGAAGGCATATTTTGCGAGGTCGCCAATCAATTTCGTAAATCGCTTTTCCTGCCCCATTATTTTATTTCAAGGACTGGAGGACAAGGCAAGCACAGCATGCCCCTTTTAATGTCATAATTCTCCTGTCTGTGTCATTTTTTTATTGATGAATTGTCTACATAAATCTTTTCGCCCAAATTTCTGTTCCCCATAAAGATTTGACAACCTCCTTTAGTCTTGGGCGAACTCGCTCTCTCATTTTTTGGATATACTTCTGTATTTTATGCATGGAGTTGGTCTAGTAAACATGTCAGAAAGACTACGTGCTTAAACCTTTTATTCATGTTCATTGAGACTAAGTAGCATGTATCCAGAAAATTTGTTTTGATGCAATAGCATTCACTTGATAAATGGAGCTTGCACCGAACTCTGGTGCATGGTTTTTTTGCCTTGTCCCTATAAGTGTTGGATATTTGGCTAGTATAGTTGCATCTTTAAAACAGCTAAAAAGTATTGCCTCTTATTTAAACAACATGATGATGGGGAAGGAGAGTAATCAAGCAATCACCTCTGTTTGTTATGACTGTTGCTTGTTGGTAGAATTAAGTTTTTAGCTCCTGTTGCAGGTCGTTTCCCCTGATCAAGCACGCAAAATCTACCAGGCATTGAAGGAGAAAGGGTTGCCTGTTGCACTTATTGAATATGAAGGAGAACAGCATGGTTTCCGTAGGGTATGCATCATTTTCCAGACTTGGGGATAAATTTTTGTCTGTCCGCCTTGGAGGAATTTAGCTGATTTCTTTCGTCATATGCAGGCTGAAAATATTAAATTCACCCTTGAACAACAAATGGTGTTCTTTGCGCGCTTAGTGGGACATTTTGAAGTAGCAGATGAAATTACTCCTGTCAAAATTGATAATTTTGATTGAGGTATGCGACTTCCGAATGGTCTGTACCATAGAGTTCAATACAATTGCCATAACTAAGGAAAAAGTTGATGACGGAGAGAGAGAAGCAGCCGTTTGATTTAATTTGCTGGATCAGTAAATAGGTTATACTAGTAGGAAAATTGAGGAAACATTTTTGTTTAATAACATCATCAAGATTTGCTGATCAAAGAAACTAGAACATCGTCAAGCGCACAGAACACTTGGAGTTTGCTCTTGTAATTGTACTACAGATTGCTTAATGTGGCAGTAAGCCTTCAGGGAGAGGAATTGTGATCCCCCCTATGGGTTTGGGTGTAGATTGCTGGATGTATTTTCTCTTTTCTAAGTGAGTTTTCTTCTTCTCTCTTTAACTTTGGTACCATGTGAAATAAGGACGCTAGAGAAATCTTATTGAATTGGTTAGAAGTCTAATCCCAGAAGCCTCCTATAAAAAATTGTAGACAACATAAAATGTGGACAAGTTTCTTAATGATCGGGTTCTTATAATAGCTGTGAAATTCTTAACGAAAGATTTGATAACAACCATGTACATGGTAANAGCATGTATCCGGAAAAATTGTTTTGATGCAATAGCATTCACTTGATAAATGGAGCTTGCACCGAACTCTGGTGCATGGTTTTTTTGCCTTGTCCATCATAAGTGTTGGATATTTGGCTGGTATAGTTGCATCTTTAAAACAGCTAAAAAGTATTGCCTCTTCTTTAAACAACATGATGATGGGAAGGAGAGTAATCAAGCAATCACCTCTGTTTGTAATGACTGTTGCTTGTTGGTAGAATTAAGTTTTTAGCTCCTGTTGCAGGTCGTTTCCCCTGATCAAGCACGCAAAATCTACCAGGCATTGAAGGAGAAAGGGTTGCCTGTTGCACTTATTGAATATGAAGGAGAACAGCATGGTTTCCGTAGGGTATGCATCATTTTCCAGACTTGGGGATAAATTTTTGTCTGTCCGCCTTGGAGGAATTTAGCTGATTTCTTTCGTCATATGCAGGCTGAAAATATTAAATTCACCCTTGAACAACAAATGGTGTTCTTTGCGCGCTTAGTGGGACATTTTGAAGTAGCAGATGAAATTACTCCTGTCAAAATTGATAATTTTGATTGAGGTATGCGACTTCCGAATGGTCTGTACCATAGAGTTCAATACAATTGCCATAACTAAGGAAAAAGTTGATGACGGAGAGAGAGAAGCAGCCGTTTGATTTAATTTGCTGGATCAGTAAATAGGTTATACTAGTAGGAAAATTGAGGAAACATTTTTGTTTAATAACATCATCAAGATTTGCTGATCAAAGAAACTAGAACATCGTCAAGCGCACAGAACACTTGGAGTTTGCTCTTGTAATTGTACTACAGATTGCTTAATGTGGCAGTAAGCCTTCAGGGAGAGGAATTGTGATCCCCCCTATGGGTTTGGGTGTAGATTGCTGGATGTATTTTCTCTTTTCTAAGTGAGTTTTCTTCTTCTCTCTTTAACTTTGGTACCATGTGAAATAAGGACGCTAGAGAAATCTTATTGAATTGGTTAGAAGTCTAATCCCAGAAGCCTCCTATAAAAAATTGTAGACAACATAAAATGTGGACAAGTTTCTTAATGATCGGGTTCTTATAATAGCTGTGAAATTCTTAACGAAAGATTTGATAACAACCATGTACATGGTAAAATATGTTATATTAAATGATCGCATAAGGAAATGACACGTGGAGCCGAAGGCGGGAGGATAGCTAAAATCGAGAGCAACTATTTCGTCTGTTACCGAAAAGAATGGTACTCATAAAGATGAAATAAATGCATGTCACCCGATAGCATTTAATGAAGAATATTCTACAAGCATTAAATACACGGAGAGACTTCTTTCTCCCCTGTGTACGGAACAGAAGCCTTGATCTCGGTGGAAGTTGGGGAACTTACCTTGAGATCTTTCCAGGCAAATGAAGAGGCAAACAATGAAGCAATGTTAGTCAAATTGGAGCTACTCGATGAGCGTAGGGACTTGACGCATATAAAGATGGCAGCTCAAAAACAGAGAATAGAAAGATATTATAATCGAAGAGCCAACCTCCGTTATTTCAAGTGGGAGACTTGATTCTAAGGAAAGTAACTCAAAACACCCCGGAAACTCAACGCAGGGAAGCTAGGTCCAACATGGGAAGGCCCCTACCGGATTTCGGCTGTCACCGGGAAAGGTTCATAGGAGTTGGAGAATCAAGAAGGAGAAAAGTTGCCAAGCAACTGGAATGTGGCACACCTCAAGAGATATTATTGCCGATAAACATCGCCTGTACTGAAAGTATGTGATGCACTCTTTTTCCCTTTGTCCAGTTTTTGTCTGAATTGAGTTTTTCTGGAAAGGTTTTTAACGAGGCAGCATCGGAAAGCATACTACAAAGAAGGTTTCAAATGCAATAAGACCTTTTAACAGCAAGGCACACAAGCGAAGAATCACTCCGGAGCGGTTAGATAATCTTTGGTTCGATAGCAAAATTTCCAGTGGGAAGTTAAGTTTGCTATCAAGCAAAGATTACCCGACCGTTCACAAGTGCAAATCACTAAGGGATTGTTAGATAGTCTTTGGCTCGATAGCATAAATTCCTAAGGGGAAGGTGCAAAACTTCCAGTATTCAAATTCGCATTCTTTGCATTCGAACACCGGGGGATGATATGAGGATACGATAACAATGATTGCCACGTCTACCGAAAACATATTTGTGTCATCGGGACCGGGGACTGCGCGACCAGTCCCGTAAAAACAAGTTGTACAAGTTAGCCACAAGAAATGGCAATTTTTTTTAGCATAACGAATGCTTATGTACTTTTTGAAAATGGAAGGAATAAAGTAAAATCTTTTTATTTCTATCTTGTTTCTTGTCTGAACGATGAATTGATTTTGTCATTTAAAGTTAAACAATTACCTCAAATGCTAGTGCCGTAATGAACAAGAGACGTCCTCTTCAAGAGCACCGTAAACATAAGAAGGGCCTCTCTTATAAAAACCCTCACGATAAAGGGTTGATTCTGGAAGAACTTGTACCCGAAATCCAAATGCTTTCAGGGGGAATACACCCAAAGCCTTGCATAATTAGACGCAAACAGTAAAACTTGCGCAAAACATTTAAGCAAGAAGAACGCAAATATTAAAACCTGCATAAATGTTCAAACGAAAGAACGCAAAAAAAACTCATGCAATACTTGAGCAAAAGACGCTTTTATTCACAATAAATGTGCCAAAACAGCAGAGGTACAAAAGTTGGGAAAATGAATGAAAAGCTACGTTGCTGCATCTCCGGAACCCGAAGGAAGAGAAGCATCCGCGCCCCTAGGGGAAGTGGGTAGATGCGCCACCGGCTCGATGTCTTGACCCTCAACATTTTGGCCTTAAACATCTTTGCCTTCCGGTTCCTCTTTAGTTCCCGAGGATTCGGAACCGGAACCAGAAGAACCAAAAGCATCAGGCCCGACCGGGAGCCCCCTTTTAGCAATTGACCCCAGCTCACGAGCTTTAGCGATTTCGGCATCAAAGTCAATGACACCCGCTTTAGCCTCTTCCAAGGCTTTTCTCCTTATTTTGTACATAACATATGATTTTTCAACAACGAGGGAAGCCGCTCGGTGCTTGAGTTCTTCTTTAAGTTGGTCAACCTCGATAGAAAAGTTTTCCCGGGCGGATCTAACGGACTTGAGGCTAACGTCGAGTTCGCAGACAGTAGAGCTGAAAAGTCTATTATGCTCAATGGTCTTCTTATACTTCTCCTCCAATTGGGTATATTTCGCCCCGGCAGCAGCAAGCTCTTCAGTTTTGGAGTTCAAGGTTGCCTCCAAATTGGTCAATCTTTCAGCAGAGGCAGCCTCGCGATCGGATGCAGCAAGAATGACACTATGGACTACAACCCATTTGGCCCTAGCCTCTTCAAATTGAATCCTCAGCGGGGAGATCTATTGGCTAAGGGTATCTACTTCTTGCTCGCTTTGTTGCAAACGAGCCTCCAATAGAACAGCCTTAGCAGCTTTGGCTTCCAGCTCTGAGAGGCGAGCAACAATTTGGTGTCGCTCGGTCAAAAGTTGATCCTGCCCGAAGATAAGTTCTTCTTTTTCCCGAATCGACCCCTGGAGGCCCCCGGAAGCAAGGAAATTGGCATGCGAAACAAGAAAGGCGAACTCAAGATATTACTAAATCAAAGACAAGAGAAATGACAAAGGAAATGAAGAGTACCGCTGCGGCGTTGTGCATAGTATTGATCAACAAGCACTCTCCCGGGAGAGCCTGTATCTTTTCCCAATCTTTTTCTGAAGCCAAAGGCTTCAGATAGTTAGCAAGTTCCACTGGCCGGGACGATAAATTGCATATGGTAGAGACCGAGAGAGTAACGCTCCCCCTCCTCCTTTGCGGAGAGGGCATGATAATTTTGCCCCAAATTTCCATGAACTGGGGATTAGGGAGAGAAACATCCTCTTCTCGGGCAGATGCGGCCAGTGGAGATGATATAGCAGTTACTGGTGGAAGAGTTCATGAAGAAGGAGATGAAACCGATGGCGTTGAAGGGTGAGAAGCAGCTGCGGCAAACACAGTGCTGGTTGTCGGTTGCTCGTCAACCGAAGATGGCAGGGACCTGGTACTCAGCCCCATCATACCGAGCGCAACGACTGGGATCCGGAAGCGGGAGTTGGCATTTTTCACCATCTCAAGCTCCCCCAGAGTGCCAAGGCATCGTCCTCGATTGATGTAACTAACTCAACAAATTGAGCAGTCTGTTGAGTTGAGGAAGGTCGTCGTCTTTTGTGTAGAGAATCCCCCTCATCGCTGGCTTCTCCATCATCACGGTATCTATGGTCGGCCCGGACGGAGGACTCGTCACCATGACTTTCGGAGACGACTAGGGGTCAGTGTTCTTCACCCTCTTATTCTTTCCCTCGGTCGCGGAGGAACGCCTTCTTTTTGGTTGCTTGTTCTCCGGCCGGGGACTCCGAGAAGAAGAACTCGCAACAGAAGCAGGTCCGGAGATGCCTGTCTGTGAAAGGGCCTTCTGCAGCCTCATCGCATTAGCAGGATCAGCCAAAACGTCCTCCTCGGGGACGACAACTGAGCCTTGGGGTAGACCTATATTCAACAGGAGAGAAGAATCAGATAACTTCCTTATAAGAAAAGGTAAAGACAAGAAGAGTTCAACTTACCAAGATTTTTAGCCTTCCACCCGTATTTCGGGACAACTCTTTCCACGTGCAGGTTTCGGACGTAGTAACGTCCAAATTTTTTTGTACCCATTGGTCCAAGCCCCCAACCCTAGGGGGAACCCACTGAGTCGCTGAGACAGGTAAAGGGAGAAAATTCAATAATAACGAGAAATGGTCTTTAACAGAAGCAGAAGCAAACTATATACTTACGAGTGCGGTGCCACAATTCTGGGAAAGACGAAGCCGAGGCCGGGATGATGTCATTGGTGGCGACTAAAACGAATCGTTCCATCCACCCACAGTCGTTATCATCATCCATGCTGGATAGTAATGCATGGTGGCCTCGTTTGCTGAAGTTAATCATTCCCCCACGGAAGATCTTGGGGGAATAGAGGTTCATCATGTGAGCTAGGGATAGCTCCTCTCCCGTTTCTTGGCACAGGCGCCGAAGACAAGCAATCATCCTCCACACGGAAGGACTCACCTGTGCCAAACATACCTGGTAGCGGAGGCAGAACTCCACAATGACGGAGTCAAGCTCTCCACTCAGAGAAAATGTCCCTAAAGTGAAGAGATACGTATAGAAGTACGTAAAACCCTTCTTGGGTAAGGTTACCCGTTCCACCAGATCGAGAGCGATAATGTCTAAATCCTGGCAATAACAATCTTCCTTCACAGTAGGAATACTGGAAAGACGGATGTAAGAAGGGTATCTGCCACCGGCACATGTATGAGGGTTAGCAGAAGGAAATTTCTCTTCGAAGTCTTTAGTTGTAACGAAACTTCTAGGGATGATGGTGCTCACTGTAGGAGGAGCAGCTTCATCGGCTTTGCTTTTGTTCTTTGAGGAACTAAGCTTTTTAGAAGAAGAAGCCATTCTATGTTAGAAGGAAAAGCTTTTCTCGTATGTTAAAGAACAAAATACAACTTGAATGAAGAGAGTTAGAGAGAGTTTGGAGAATTATAAGGTGTGAATAAAGGAGATTAATGCGTATAAGTAAAGGTTTATGCGGCTAAATCCGTGGCCATAATTACCTCGATAGCCGGCAAAAGTTATGTTGAATCGTGAGATGACGCGTGTTCGGGGCATTAAATGCGGAGAGACGTGCGTCTAATCAACCGTCAGAAGCTTTTAAGAGGGGTTCAGTATAATTCCCGCCAAAAAGAATGCTTCTACCAACTTTCCGGTGACACAAAGTTATGTCACCAGAAAGTAGGTGGACTCTCTGTACAGGGTAAAATATGTTATATTAAATGATCGCATAAAGAAGTGACATGTGGAGCCGAAGGCAGATGATAGCTAAAATCGAGGACAACTATTCCGTCTGTTACCGACAAGAATGATACTCATAAAGATGAAATAAATGCCTACTACCCGGTAGCATTTAATAAAGAATATTCTACAAGCATTAAGTACATGACCCATTACAAGGAATATGGCATTCACTGCCTGCCGTTACACATTCTTCAATAACCCTCATAATTGACATTAAAGAGGGGCTTGATCCTAGGACCTTGTTCCCTAGGTGCAGATATAAATAGTGAGCTCTATTATCATTGTAAAGGACACGAATTTTCTGGCAAACTTACACTATAATCTATTCAAAGCTTAATACAATTTTATCTTCTTGCTTTTTGATTTCGTTATTGTTGTGCGCGGAAGCCCCGCTCCCGGAACTACTGTTTCTGTTATTTCATCTTTATCTCAAGGCTAAGTATTGCATATTTATTCAATTCTTCTATTATTTCAGGATCAAATTAATTCACTTGTCTAGAAACCACGTATAAATTCAACTGTACTATTTTACGGGTAAACAAACTAGTCTGACACTTCTAAAAAAATAACTCACGTTTCTACATTTCTAGTCGACTGGATAATATGGAAGACGGATCGTAAGTAGGAGAAGTGGAACAATAAGGGATGAGAAGCCAGTTCATAAGTTGTAGTGTTAAGGCAAGGAAAGAGAGGTTTCTGAATTTATTGGGCAGCTTTGGTCTAAAAGGTAATTCTACTTCATTTTTTTAGAGGCTTTTCTTTGATAATGATTTTGAATTGATCCTGGTCCTAGATGATAATTCCTACTTCTTACTTCTCAAGGAAAAATTGAAGTTTGCGTTTATCTTTTACTTCTTCTTCTCTAGCGATTGCGTATCTATATGTACTAACCTTTTTGCACACTTCATCTTTCACATTATTATTATTATTATTATTATTATTATTATTATTATTATTATTATTATTATTATTGATACTTATTGTCGTTTTAAATTTTCAAAACAAGACAATTGTTTTTCATTTCTTGTATTTTCTTTTCTAGTTAGGATAATGTTGGAGTAACCGGGGAAAGGAAAGTAGGAACTAATTGCATCTTTTGCTTCACACATGTATAATAACTTCTTTTAAAATATCACAAGTGCATGAAAAAAGGTTTGGTCAGATGCACCGCAACAAATCGAAGAAGTTGTGTTATTGCGTATTGGCATGTTTAAATGCTTGGTGACTGCTAGGGGCGTACATAGGTCGGTTTGACTCGGATTATCGGGTTGGTGCGGTTTATTGATTTTCTTTGTACACCCCTAGTGACTGTCTAAAAACAAGATAGCAACAATGGCATAAAGGAAAAATCAGGCAAAATCATTTGCCTGATGTGCATGTCCAGACGAGGAAAGAGTTCCTGTGGAAGATATAAGTCACAGTTTAGTTTTTGGTTTCTTCTTTGGGTTGAGTAGAGAGACCCCTTTGGCACTTGTGATGCTGCCTACATATCTTTGGCATTGCCACGCTATTTAGACAACAAATATAGCATACTTATGAATTACTATTAGAGATGATGTCTTGCATATTCAAAGACTACTTAAGAATGAATACTTAAACAACTCAAGGGCCTATAGGCTTGGATTTAAAAAGAGTTGGGTTTGGTTTGACTTGATTCACGTTGTCAAAATTCAAATAAGTTTGAAGTCAAAGCTTGGCTCGGTCTGCCTCCGGCAAAGCTTGGTTCAGTTCGATTTTGCTCGGTTAGATCGTAGAGTCTTGTAGTACAAAGTAAATTAGTAGTAATTAGTTAACTTAAATATTAATATATTAATTTAATAATTGGAAATTTGTTTGGTAATAGCAACTCTTAAAAAATGTAATTTTGTTATTCTTTATGCAGAACAACAAATTTTCGTCAGATGATAACTTGAGCTATTTTCTGGTGAGACGAAATGTAATTAAAAAATTTAAATTTAATAATTAGAATTATTATCGAAATTTAATTAAGCCCAATTTTTTTTATTTATCACTGATTTAATTTTTGGTTTAGAATTTTTACTTTATGTCATATACTCTGTTTAATAGCTAGTATTCGAATGTAATGTATAAATTAAAATTTATTTCAAAGTAGTTCAATTACGTTTGAATTCAATTATCAATCTAAAGTACCGCTTCGTATAATTTATCATTAATTTAATGTTTTTCTACAAGAATAGCCACACATGCGAAAAAAGAATTTGGTTAAAACTTGCGTCATGTCAACATTCGGATTGAAGCAAAAATCAAAAGAAGATAATCTAGGGTTTTGAATAGAGAAGAAGAAAGAGTTGAGAGAAAATATCTTCTTATTTTGCGTGAAAAAATGATAATCGTCCATCCATTCCAGAAGATCCAATCCTTTATATACATTAGGCCAGGACCCGAAATCTAAACGAATAAACAGATACAAATAATTACTAATTTATACAAAGGCCCAAGTTTGTAGCCTATGTCTTCACATCAGGTTGAGCCTTCTCCAGTTAGTCTTTCCATGTAAAGTAGGAGGTCCAACACCCATCTTCAAGTTGGAGGGTGATACAACCCCCTACTTGGACAACATAGAACGATTGAACACTAGTGAGGGGATCGGTGAGCACATTAGCCAACTGGGCAGAAGTGGAAACATAATGTAGATCAACCATGCTTTCAACAAGTTTGTGACGAATGCAATGTCAATCCAGTTCAATGTGTTTCGTGCATTCATGGAAGACAAGATTGCGAGCAATGTGAATGGCAGCCTGATTGTCACAAAAAATAAGGATATTAGCATCAGCAGAAACACCAAAATCAGCCAATAAATTTACCTTCTAAGTCAATTCAGCAACCAACTTTCTAATAGTACGATATTTAGCCTCAGCTGAAGATAAAGAGACTACATGTTATTTCTTGGACTTCCACCCAATAAGAGACCACCCAAAAACACACAAAATCCGGAGATAGACAAATGAGTGTCATGGCAAGAAGCCCAATTACTATTGTAGAACCCAGACAAAGACAACTCGGAAGATTTATTAAAGAACACACCAACATCAGATGTACCCTTGATGTAGTGCAACAAGTGTAAAGCAGAAGTCATGTGAGGAAGACGGGGGGTTTAGGGGAATTGACTCAAATGTTGTACAACATAACATAAATTTGGCCGTGTATGAGAGAGAAAATCCAATTCTCACTCAGGTTGCGATAAGATTCAGGAGAAGAAAGTAACTCACCCACATCAGCCTTCAACTTAACATTTAGGTCTAAAGGACAACTAACAGGAGTTGCATCAGCACATTTATATTCAGCCAATAGGTCAAAAATGAACTTGTGATGATGAAGAAGGAGCCAAAGCAAAATGTGCAACCTCAATACCCAAAAAATAATTGAGAGTACACAGATATTTAATCTTAAACTAGGTATCCAGAAAATATTTTAAAGCAGCAATTTCAGAATCATCATTTTCATTCAAGATGATATCATATACATAAACAACAATAAGAAGAATAGAGGAGGAAGAATGCCTGACATACAGTGAGTAATTATTCATAGAGTGAATAAAACCTTTAGAGCACAATGCTTGAGAAAGCTTGGCATACCACTGCTTGAAGGTGCCCCAAACTATATAAGGATTTTTGAAGCTTGCACATAAAAGGGGAAGAAGAACTAGAAAAAGACTCAACACACTGGGGTCAGCTTAATGCATATCTCTTCATCCACACCACCATGAAAAAATTATTATTAATATCAAGTTGAAAGAGCGACCATTTTCTTTTAACTACCATAACCATAAGACACTTGATAGTATAGAATTAATGATAGGGGAGAATGTATCATCAAAATCTATCTCTTCCACCTAATGTCTCCTTTCACAACTATGACACTATCATCTTTATATTTGACTTTATAAAACCATTCACAATCAATAAAATATTTTCCTTCAGGCAACCCAAGTGTTGTTAGCCTCAAGTGCCTCAAATGCCTTTCTCATAAAAACACTATTAGTAGACCATAGAACAATAAAAGATAAAGAACTGGAGCCATTTAAGGAAGGAGAAATGTCACATACATCATCAGCAAGATGTGATAGTAAATGATGATCTCTAGAAGACTTTTTGGGAGCCTGAAGACAGTGAGGCTCAGAAAGAGCAGATAAGGAAGGAGAAACAGGATATGAGAGGAAGTAAATGGAGAAGTAAAAGTAGATAGAGGCAAAAATGAAGTGGGAACTGAAGAGGGATATGGAGGAGTAGGAGAAGAAGTGGGAACATAATCAGAAGAATAAAAGAAAAAACAAGAATGGTAGATGGAGAGGCAAAGAAGAAGAAGTTGCACATTCGTCAAATAGGAAACCGTGCTCAAGAAAAGTGGCATCCCTTGAAACAAGAACCTACTTAGTTAACAAGTTATAGAGTTTGTAACCCGTTTTGACAATAGGACAGTCAATGAACACATAAGGGTCAGCCCTAGGCTGAAACTTATTCCTATAACACTTGGGAATTGTGTGAAAATAAAGACAACCAAAGGTTTTAATGAGCATAAGTGGGTGCATGACCATTAAGAAATGCAAAAGAGAATTTATCATGTAACAACTTAGAAGGAAATCTGTTGATAAGGTATGTGGTAGTAAGTACACACTCCCCCCAAAATCTGATAGGCAACTTAGACTGAAAAAGAAGAGTCCTTGATGTTTCCAACAGGTATTTATGTTTCCTCTCTACAACACTATTCTGTTGAGGTATATGTGGGGAGGTAGTTTGGAAAATTATCCCCTGGTCTCTAAAAAGTTGGACACCGAGGTTACTAGAACCAAGTTCCAACGCATCGTTACTTCTAATGGAATGCACTTTTGGTCTGAAATTGAGTTTGAACCATGGAAATAAGAGCTTGAAATAAAGGAAATTGATTACTTTTGGAACCCATGAGAAGAGTCCAAGTAGCCCTAGTAAAATCGTCAACAATGGTGAGAAAGTACTTAAAACCATTATAAGTAGGTACAGAATAAGGCCTCCAAGTGTTCACATGAATAAGTTTGAAAAGATGAGAAGTATTAATGCATCTATGGGGAAAGGCAACCTAGGTTGTCTAGCCACATGACAAGTAGAGCAGGTAAATGAATATTTAGAAGAAAAATTACAAGGAATACTAGTAATATCTTTCATTCTAACAAAAGAAATATGTCCCAATCTAGATGCCATAAGACTTCCTCTTTATTGATATCAAAATGATGCAGAAATAATAAAATAAGATTTACAATGAGAGTTATCAGATGAAATAGATAGTAAGGCAGCAAAAACTAAAGAACAACATTTGGAATCAACATGCTTAAACTGAGTTGGAGATATTAGAAGTCTGTCAAGTCCATGCTCCAATTTACCAACTTTCAATGTCCTTTTTAGTAAAGGGTCATGTAGAGTACATAAAAGTGAGGTAAATTGAATCAAATCATGTAGTTGGATAGCTAGTTGAGAAATAGAGATAAGATTGTATTTAAAAGTAGGGAGAAACGGCACATGATGCAAAGTAAATGAAAAGAATGTGAGAGAACCTATAGAAGTAACCTTTACATTGTAACCACTAGAAGGGTAACAATATAAGGAACAACTAGAGGTTAAATATTAGGAAGAAGATCTTTGTGTGAAATCATGTGATGTATAACTCCAGAATCCAAAATCCAACTATGTTCAACAACTCTACTTCACAATGAAGCACTATAAGACACTTTTACACAACCAACTAAAGAAATATTACCAGCCAAATTGGCAGATGCAATAAGACTGGACTGAGGGAGAGACTTTGACATATGAATGTGTTACATGATAGACATTAGCTAGGTGTATTGCTCCTTGGTCAACCCAAGAACCAAAAAGTCAGAGTTAGACTGATAAGAGGATTGTTGGACTAGCACATACATAGATGACTCATTATTGTAGGAGACCATTCAACCTCAGCATTTGCAGCATGCTTTCAACCCTTGATGAACTTGAAGTGTGGTGGGAACTCATGTAATTTGTAGCATTTATTAATCAATTGACCAGATTTCTTGAAGTATTTTCAAAACAAAATTGCTCTTTTTGGGTTAAAGTTCACCCTTTAAGGATAGTGCTTTTGAAGGGGATATGACTAAGAAGGGCTGGTAGAGTTGATAGTGAATGAAGTAGATTCATAGCAAAAGTGAGAGGATGGGTTGACTTGCCTCTGCCTCTCATAGGGGTGGGCATAATACCGACCGAATCGAAAAAACCGACCGAACCGCAAATTTCGGTTCATTCGGTTTCGATTTTTCGGCTTATTCGGTCGGTTTGCAGTTTATGTTTTCTATAATTTCGGTGCTCGGTTTTGCAACTTCGGTTTTCGGTTAAACCGAAAAATTAAAGCTTTCTAATATGGGTCCTAACCTCTAGGCTCCTTTTAAGTTGTCTAGCCCAACGTTTTCACATATTTATATTATAAAATTTGAAGTACAAACACAAATAAAGTCCCACATTCAAAAATTATCCCTTTTTATTTGGAGGAAGTTTTAAAACTAGGCACGGTTTCAAACAAAATCACATAATCCTAGCATCATAAGGATATTTACATAGATGGCAACAGAATGTTTCTTTCCATATCAGAAACTTATAACAAACAAAATCCCTCACTTGTAATCACGCTTTTTTCATATCCCATCTAAACCCTTTCTCTTCTTTTTTTTTCTTTCTAAATAAGTATTAATTACACAAAATAGTATAATAACATAATAATACCAATATATTTATGATAATCCTGGTATTTTCATATTTTAATTAGAAATATTTTATTATATGAATGGTATAATCGCGTTTTCGAGTTTTAGTTGCACTAAAACATAAAATTAGTCATATGTTTTAGTAGAAAAAGTCCGATTTAAAAGTTCAATACGACAAGACCAAACCGACCGAATTGAACCGAAAATCGACCGAACTGAATTAGCAAACACCGAAGAAACCGAACTAATTTTGGTTCGATTATTGGTGCACCAAACAGAAAATCGAAAATCGAACAAACCGAACCGAACTTTATGAAAACCGAACTGAACCGGCCGACGCCCACCCCTAGCCTCTCATCCTCAAGTTGAATATTATAGACACTGTCTAGGGATGGGAGTGACTGTATCATGGCTAGGTTACAATTAACACTGACATAGTTGCCATTCAATCCCATAAAAGCTTATGTACCCTATCCTTCTATTTATCCTTTAGAATACTAGTTTTAGTAGTAGAAATGCAAGTATTACCATAATTTGATATATGACCCTTAACTCATCCTATGCGATCTTTATTTTGTTAAAATAGGAGGCAATATCAAAAGAACTCTAAATGGTACAGGCAAGTTCTTTCTTAATTTCAAAGACCTTAGTGACATATACAATTCCATATCCTTATTTAGTTGTTTCTATATATCTTCAGTTATGTCAGAATACTGAACAGTCTCAGTAATATCAGAAGACAAAAAACTAGTTAACCGAAAAATGACGTAATTGTTACATCTATCCCATTGTTTGGATTCAGGAGAATTGGAAAGAGATTTGGGTTGAGTACCATCAATAAGGCAATTTTATTTATAGATGACAAAGGTACATTCATGCTCTTTCTCCAGCCACCAAAATTGGAACTGAAAGAAGGACAACAACCAGGGGAAGACACGGTATATCAGAGGAATTAACAAAAAGAGGACTTGAGGTTTTAGGAGTAAACTCAAAAGCCTCACGACTAGTGGAGCCATTACTAACATCAGAATTAGTTGGAATCATAGAAAAATAGAGAAATTAACAATTAGAGACATTCAAACAAGTATCATGCAAATAAGAATAGGAACGAAAATACTCGACTTCCTTGCAACCGGAAGAAGAAAAACCTTCACGAGTAAGATGAACAACGAGAATAAACAGCACGGTCCAACTACAAAATTTCTCTAATATCACCAAATCAAAAAATAGAGACTCGACAAACCCTAACTTAGATGGGGGATTTATAAATGTCACCAAAAACAATTGAACAGACCAAATCCAGAAGATAACCTACCAGAGAAGAGAGAAAACTCGCCAAACAAATGAAAACTTTGTCGATTCCGATCACCAGATGAAAATAAAAATCTCAACGAAATAGAGTGAGGGTACTACCAGACGAAAGAGGATGATGAAACAAAGCAAGATCTTCACTCTGATACCATGTCGACATTCAGATTGAAGCAGAAATTGAAAGAAAATGATCTAGGATTTTGAATAGAGAAGAATAAAGTGTTGAGAGAAAATATCTTTTTATTTCATGCGAAAAAATGATAATTGTCCGTATATTATAGAAGATCAAGTCCTTTAAATACATTAGGTAGGGACCCGAAATCTAAACTAATAGATAAATATAAATAATTACTAGTCTAAGCAAATGCCCAAGTTCATGGCCCATATCTTCATATCAGGTTGGGGCTTCTCCAATAGTATTTCTATATAAAGTAGGAGATCCAATACATCAATACGATAAAAGCTCTAGTGGACTTGACTTAAGATAACTTGGATCGATATTATATTATAGTTTTGTTAAACATGATCGATACTATGTTAATATTTTGTTAAACCCGACTGACCGGCTCGAACACGAAGACTAAAAGCAAAGCTAAGGATGAAAGTTGCATGCTTGAGTACCCTATGTACCTAATTTTGGAGTAAAATCCCCGTGGGCATATCAACATTTTCCTACATTGGAAAAGACATTTTATTCTTTTCTTAAATAGAGGTTGTTGTTGATTCATCCCACATGACAAAAATCTCATAATATTTAGTTAGGACCATAAGATTTAGTTTCTTATGTTTCCTAATATGTCTTTCTCTATCAACAAAAAACTTAGATTCTGGTAAATCCGTGAAGTTATTTTTGGAGCCAGCATGTGTGCCATCTACTTATTATTGCCTTCAATATATCTTTGTCACAACCCAAAATCACCACTAATCATGATGGCTCCTAACCTCATTTGCTATGCAAGCCAATCATATAATATTGTAGAGAAATAATAACAAATACAAAATAAATGAGTCTAAAAGTTGAATGATCATAGATAAATACCATATTAATACAATAAATCCCCAGAAACTGGTAACATTAAGTCATGACCTCTAGTATATGAATACAAGTCTGCTAACACAGTATACTATCTGAAACAATAACAGTAATGGAAAAAAAAAGATGTCAGAGACTACAATCAGGATGCAGTTCTACCTCGGGTCTCAACCACAACAGCAACAACTCTTGATACTCAGTTGTGTCCATCTCATGGATCTGCACAACTAAGTATAGAGTATAGTATGGGTATAATCAACCTCGTATACTTAGTCAGTATCATGACTAACCTCGGTGAAGGGATCTAAGCATTGAGTACAAGCAAGGCCAACAGTGCATATAGAGAAGATATGCACAAGCATCATAAACAAACTAACAGTTTATCATATAGAGAAAATATGCAAAAGCATCGTAAACAAACTAACAATTAAGCATACAGAGAATATATGTATTTGATATTAAATAATCCGTCAAAAACTGCATATAGAGATGATATGCATGTATAACAAGTCGAGATACACAAATTGACATATAGAGAAGATATGTACTATGATGCATTCCACCAAGTAAAACATATAGAGAAGATATACATAGAAAGACATGTATACATTCTGAAGCTTAACATATAGAGAAGATATGCGGTAAAAATTATGTATACATCCAATGAGTTTGCATATAAAGAAGATACGCAAAATCCAAACACTGATCAATCTCCATAACCTGCGTGTATGTCATAAAGAGAAAAATATAAGAAGACGACCCTAGGGGGATGGATACTTATCCACACTCTACACTCACTTTCCATAATCACAACAACCGCAGGGACAACTCACGTGCTATGATAACTCGACCCACATGTACCGCTCACGTGTTGTCAAATCAGTCCACTTCACAAAAACCGTATTTAAGAATACATGTATACAAACAACGGATATCAATTGACATTCTCATGGACTGAGAAAAATAGCATGCTAAGATGTATGTATTTGCGAAGTGTATGACTACAACGCAGATTAGGCGGTTACGCCACACAATAATGAGTATCGTGTTCAAATAGAAAATCAAAGCCTACACATTGTCTCTAGCGTGATTCAAGAAGTTTACGTAGTCATACAAATGATTAAACATTAATCATAAAAGCACACAGTTAATAAAGTCTATCCGATCAAGATCATACATATCACTTGCATATACGCTCGTCACCTCGCATATACTTCGCTTTTCACACATTCCAATTGGACAAATAAAGTCACATCCTAAAGGTTATTCCCCCGCAACAAGATTAGGCAAGATATTTACCTTGACAAGCCCAAATCAACCCTCAAAAATCACATTTTCCTTAGAAATAACCTCCAACCGGCTTGAATCTTGCCAAATACAACTCAATAACATCAAATAAAGCTATAAGAATCAATTCCAAACAAGCTTCAATCTTTAATCAATTCCTAAAAAGTTAAAAAAAGTTAACCCCAAATGCACATGGTCAAAACCCTAGTCAATGGGTGGATTCCAACTACACATAACCCCACGAGTACAAATATATGTTTGGTTTTCAAATCCAACTCCAAATCATAGCTCAAAATCTCAATTTTTTACCTTCTTAAATTGTAGGCAAAAACCCCAAATTTCATCAAAAATTTCCACGTGTTTAATTGTTAATAATTCATGTAGATTCTTGAAATAGTACAAAAAAATGAGTAGAAATCATTTATTCCAAGGTCTTGTATGAATATCTCCAAGCAAATCACCCCCTCCAAGTCTAAGATTCAAAATATGAGAGAATGAGCTAAAATCCCAAAATTTCAATTAATAACCCAGCTGCAAATGTTGCATTTGCGGCCCAAGACTCGCAAATTCAGCAATGGATTCGCAAATGTGAACTAATCCCATGAGTCCTAGAAGTCGCAAATGCGACAAAACCCCTCACAAATGCGACACCACCCTCGCAAATGCGACACACCCATTGCATATGCGATGGTTGCAAATACGAGCGAAGATGGCCTTCCCAACCCCCATCACTAATGTGAATCCGGTTCGCAAATGAAAACCTTGAATTTACGAGCAGATCATCGCAATCTTCTTGCAAATGTGATGACTGTAGCACCAGCTAATCCAAAACTTAGCAAATCTATCCAAAACCAATCTGAAACTCACTTGAGCCAGTGGGGCCCCATTACAAAAATTCACACAAGTATATAAACCTAATAAGAACTTTCTCGTAAGATTAAAGCATCAAAATAACATCTACAATCAAGAATCAAGCATCAAACCACAAGTTGCACATCTCTTAAGTTCAAGAACTTGCAAGCTTCCAACCAAGCGTCCGATTCATGCCTAACAACTCGGATCAAAATCAAAATTTGCTCACAATTTTCGTACAACAAAAAACCTATTCCAAGTTTCGTAACAACATTCAGAGCCCGATATCTTCAAAGTCAACTATCGGTCAAACGTAGGAACTCTCTAATTCTTCAAATTACCAAGTAGGCTCAAAATCTTCTAGGAACCTCCAAATCCAAATTCGAGAATACACCTAAGTACAAACTAATTATACAAACATATTGAAATCATCAAATCAATAATCTGTGATCATTTATACAAAAGTCAAACCTTGGTCTACTCTTCCGACTAAAGGCTTCAAAAAATAAAACTAAGTGTTTCAATTCACTCCTGAACCCCATGAAAATCAAGCCACCCATCCCCGCAAGTCACAAATTACCAATACACATACGGGAAGCATCAATAGGGGAACAAGGTTTAAATACTTAACACGGTCGGTCAGGTCGTTATATTCTCCACCCTTAAATAAACATTCATCATCGAACGGGTTAGAAATACACCTGAATTGCTGAAAATATGTGAATATTTGCTTTGTATAATTAAATCGGTCTCCTAAGTAGCCTCCTTTATCGGTTAGCCTCTCCAAAGTACCTTCACCGACGCGATCTCCTTAGACCTAAGTTTCCAAAGATTTCTATCCAAAATGGTCACAGGCTTCTTCATAAGTCATATTATCATCTAACTACACTATGTTGAGGTCCAAAACATGCAACTTGTATTCATGATACTTTTGAAGTATGAAAACATGAAACACCGGATGAACTCCCGAAAGACTAGGAGGCAAAGTATAATGACTCGACCAATCATTTTGTGTATTTGAGCCTTATTTTCCCATTTGATGTTTTCTGTATGCTTGTTCATTATTTTAGGACTTTGCGGGGTTGGTTGGTTTAGTTTCGGGGAGGTTTTGGAGTGAATTGAAATACTTAGTTCCTTTATTGGAAGCTTAAGTTGTAAAAGTTGACCTAGGTTTGACTTTTATGTAAATGACCTTGGATTGGTGATTTGGTAGTTCTAATAGGTCCGTTTTGATAATTTTAGACTTAGGCATATGTTCGGATTTGGATTTGGAGGTTTCTAGGATGTTTCAGCTTTATTTGCCGAAAGTTGGCAACTTTAAGGTTTGGAGAGTTCCTAAGTTTGACTAGCAGTTGACTTTGATGATATCAAAATTATTTTTTGGTTCCGGGATTTGGAATAGGTTCGGTTTGTTATTTGGTACTTGTGTGCAAAATTCGGTTGCAATTAGGATTGGTTAGGCTTAAATCAGACGCTTGATTTGAAGTTTGGAAGTTCTTGAACTTAAGAGAAGTTCAACTTGTGTTTTGGCATTTTCATTCCTTGATATGATATTATTGTATGTGTATGGAGGTTTTGGATTGGTCCGGATAGTATTTAGGGACTTTTTGGTATGATTAGATGGGATCTCGGGTAGCTCGGGTGAGTTTCGGACCACTCAAAGAATATCTGATATTGCAGATTTTGCTGGTGTCTGGTGTACTTCACGATCACAGAGTAGGTCTCAAAATCGCGAAGAAGGATTTTGGGGCAGGCTGATTTTGCACTTCACGTTCGCGAGCCGGAGGCCGTGTTCGCGCAGAGTTGTGGTATTTTGTCTTCGCGTTCTCATCCCAGGAGTCGCATTCATGTAGAAGGGAGGCAGGCTGGGAGTTGGCTAGAGCTTGGCCTTCGCGATCAATAGAGAAAGCTCGCGTTCACATAGGCTAGGGGCATCTATTCATTGCGTTCGCGATGGGTTAGTTTGAGGCTGTTACTGTTTGTACTTTGCGAACGTGAGGCAGTAACCGCGTTCGCAAAGGGTTGTGCGGGCAGACTTTATAAGTTCAAATTTTGGAATTTTAGCATATTCTCTCATAGTTTTAACCTTAGACTTGGCGATGTGTAATTTTTGAAGGAGACTTTCATACAAGACTTTGGGGTAAGTGATTTCTACTCATTTTTGGTATTATTTTAAGGATCTACATGGATTATTAACACCCAAAACATGAAATTTTGAGGGAAATTTGGAGGGTTTTCCTACAACTTAAGATAGTGAAAATTGAGGATTTGAAGGTCGATTTGGACTTAATTTTAGAATATAATCACTTATTTTGACTCGTGGGGTTATGGGTAATCCGGATCTACCCCTTAACTCAGGTTTTTACTATGTGGGCTCAAGTTGACTTTTGTTGACTTTTTTAGGAATTGAGTAAAGATTGATGCTTTATTATTTTGAAATTGATTTATATAGCTTTATTTGATGTTATTGAGTTGTTTTTTGGCTAGATTCAAGTCGTTCAAAGGCCGATTTATGGGGGAACGTATTTTGGAGTATTGATTTGGCTTGTTTATGGTAAGTATCTTGCATAGCCTTGGTTTGAGGCACTAGTTGCTTGAATTATTGATGATGGCTAGATGTTGAGGGTTACGCATATGCAGGAGATGAGCATGTGTGCATGCATTGGGATTTTATCCATGTTCGGGGTAGTCCTTAAGTTGTGTTTATGACTTGTATGGGATACTATACTTCTTGCTATCATGCTTCATATGTTTGTACCCTTTCGTGAGCTATTTGAATCATGCTAGAGATCATGTGTTGGTTAATTTCATGTTCAAACATGATAATTGCTATTTTATGGCGTATTCACCTAATTTGAGCTATGATAGCACACTTCCTACATGGATACACCTTAGCATGTCAATGTTAGTAGTCCATGCGTATGAGATTTGATATCCATTTCGTATACATGTATTCTTGTATATACTTTCTGTGTGATATTGACTGGATTAATATCATGTGAGTGGCCCGTGCGGTTTGAGTTATGATAGCACATGAGTGGTCGTTGCAATTACTATATTATGGAACGTGTGTCGTCCATGCAGTGTGTGGATAAGGATCCACCCCCTAGGGTATTCCTCTCATAATTCTCTCTTGATGACACACACGCGGTATGAGGAAAACTGATCAGTGTTTGGTTTTTGCATCTCTTCTCTATTTGTAAACACCTTGGGTGTATACATTATTTTATCACATATCTTCTCTATGTGCTAGTTTTGGAATGTATACCTACCTCTTTATGCATATCTTCTCTATATGCTGCTTTGATTGAAGGATGAAGGCACAGTACATATCTTCTCTATATGTTAACATGTGCACATTGGCTTGATTATTTATGCATATCTTCTCTATATGCAAATCTTGATGATTCCTTGGTGATAGACGCATATCTTCTCTATATGATGAGCTCATAAACTGTTATAAGACTTGCGCACAACATCTCAATGTTCACTGATTGGTTATACCTGTATTTTATGCTTCGTTTGGTACTATTGTTGTGTACTTGTATATTTATGAACTGGGCAAGTTGGTGAGTATTATTGGTACTTCTTGCCACTACTGCCTCACCGAGGTTAGTCATGATACTTACAGAGTACATGCGATCAGTTGGACTCATACTACACTCTACACTTAATTTTGCAGATTCAGGAGTTGGACCCAGTCGAGCTTTGTGAGCGGAGCTGATTGTTATGCTGTGGAGGCCGATGTAGAGCTGCTTCCTGATTGTATTCCCTGGTATCTCCTCCTATTTTGTTTATTGTTGTTGTTGTTTTAGACAGTATTTTTGTATTTTAGTGTTGTATTCATATTGTAGAGCTCATCGTCACAACCCGCATTTTAGGGTTGTTACTTCATTCGGAACCGGTGAGAAAAGGCTCTTCTAATTCTCTAACATAGATCTGTCTACTCAGGAAACTTGGGCTTTTTAATTTTAAGCATATATAAGGGGGTGTAGGCGTTGAAAGCTCAACCTGCCTCCCCCATACGTGCTGCCACCAAGCCGTATCAAATGAGCGACCTTGAGGGAGAACCTCAAGGTCCTGCCTGGATGACTCAAAGGAGTGTCCTAGGTATTCATACGAGTTAGGGAACTCTATGGATGGCGCGACGCCTTCGGGCTAGCGTTGGGGACCAAACGGGCGCTGAAGGTTGATATGTGGGACGGGTATGACCAGCAGGCTGCCAAAATGTTGGACAAAGACCTCCGTGCCGATTGGATACTTGATGCACCTATCTTAGGGGCATCATGTGTCGACTTGTAAGCATGGCTTCGGTTCAGCCATGTGAGCAAGGGTCCTTTGGCCTAAAACGTGAAGTTGTGGGGCGACACTGCACTAGACGGGATAGAAGTGTGTCGCGAGGGCTATGTATGGGCATGGCATGGAAGATGCACATGACAATGGCCAAGGACTAAAGGTTGCCTTACTTGGGCGAGGCACAAGACGGGTGCGGAAGCATGAGGCGAGTGTCAAGTTTGAGGATTGGGCTGTGCACGCGAGAGCGATGCTCAGTCCTAGGCGAAGGACAAAACATGTCCTTAGCCAACCCTAGGGCGCGCATGGATTATGATCCTAAGACGAGAAGTGCCACAGTAGGTTGAGGCCAAGAGCCTTGACATCGTACGGGTGGCACAACTGGAGCATGCCTTCTAGGCAGGCTTCACCACAGGCACACGATCGTGCTTAGAAAACTTGGGAAAGGAGATAGGCCAGCCTGCAGCAAGGGGAACTGCAGGCGCCGCATAGGCAATTCGGTGCCGCTGACGAGCGTAAGAAAATGAGCCTGTGACACATGGTATCAGAGCTGATTAAGGCCATACTATGCCATGGCACAATGTCAAGGCAAGAGTTGCGATGGCGAGTGCATTTTGGATGTCAATATGGAGATCATGTCAAAGCAGAGATTGATGTTCATATGCCACCAGAGATCGAAAACCCGATACTGCTGGTCGAAGAAAGAAATGGGTTACTCCATTTTCTTTCAAAAGTGTGGGTTTCTATTGAATGTGGTGATATGCCGATGAGTCGGATGGTCAAGAAAAGGCCATGTTTGCCAGGTCGAGCAACCATATTGCAAAGAGTGGGAGCCGTGGACTATAAACATTGGGCATGATCGCAACGGATATCTTGCCAAGATGCGTGTGACGAATCACTTGAGTGTCTTTCTTATGGGATAGACTTTTGGACTGCCTGAGGGCATTGCCAAGTGAGGAGACAAGTTCGAGGAAATGGCGAAGCTTCATAATTGGGCTGATTTCCAAGTTGGAAGATGTCATCACTCTGGAAAGGGGTACGTCGAATGATCGGGGACCATTGAGAGTCCAAGTGCGAGGCACAACTAGACTGGGAAGTCATGCTAGCAGGACCAAGTGAGCACCTGACTATAGGGTGAGTATTAACGTAATATCGGGAACATTGGGTACTTGCTGAGGAAGTGACAGTTGGAAAACAAAGAGCTTTGTTCATGAATGAGGCGATGTTATGACTTTGAGAATGTAGTACTCACCAAGAGACGCCCCAAGAGGTGGCCGAATGCCAAGTGGGACGTGTGCGCTAAGAAGTATCCTCCACATTGAGCGTGGGAGGATCCGCCTATGCAAGAGGCATTAGGGCAAAGTTGTGAGTCCGAAAGAAAACACATCTTCAAAGGTACCGAGGGCAAGGAAAAGCTACGGGAGCATTTGGGCTACAGGAGCTATGCCAGAAGGCGTGAAAAGGCTAAGGGATCTGCGCCAAAGAGCATGTTGATGTGCTTACCATTGAGGAAAAAGCTTCAGACGGACATGAAGGTCGTGAGGGTCATTGTGTAATTGACTAGTGTGGGTCAATCACAAAGTTAGACACCAGAGGGTGCAAGTACGGAGGCACTTTCCAAGTGAACACCGAAAGGAGGTGAAGTGCAGAGGCACGCTTGGAAGATACTTGGGGGAGAAATGCAAGGGGCACGACTCCATGTTGAGCAGGACTTCGAGGAAGTCCGACCCACAAGTCAAAGGGAGCCGCGAAGTACATACCTGAAGGGGCAGACTCCGGGATGTCGTAGGCCTTGATGTGTCATCGGGTATGATGACATAATGAGTGTGGGAGGATGTCACAACCCGCATTTTGGGGTTGTGACTTCATTCGGAACTAGTGAGAAAAGGCTCTTCTGATTCTCCGACGTAGACTTGTCTAATCAGGAAACTTGGGCTTTTTAATGTTAATCAAAGGAGTGTCCTAGGTATCTATACAAGTTAGGAAACTCTATGGATGGCGCGATGCCTTCGGGCTAGCGTTGGGCACCAAACTGGCGCTGGAGGTTGATATGTGGGGCGGGTATTCCCCGCGGGCTACCGAAATGTTGGACAAAGACCTCCGTGCCAATTGGATACTTTATGCACCTATCTTAGGGGCATCATGTGTCGACTTGTAAGCATGTCTTGGGTTCAGACATGTGAGCAAGGGTCTGTTGGCCTAAAATGTGCAGTTATGGGGCGACACTGCACTAGACGGGATGGAAGTGTATCGCGAGGGCTATGTATAGGCATGGCATGAAAGACGCACATGACAATGGCCAAGGACTAAAGGTTGCCGTACTCGGGCGAGGCACAAGCCGAGTGCGGATGCACGAAGTGAGTGTCAAGCTTGAGGATTGGGCTGTGCACGCAAGAGCGATGCTCAGTCCTAGGCGAAGGACAAGACATGTCCTTAGCCAACCCTCAGGGGGTGCATGGATTATGATCCTAAGACGAGAAGCACCATAGCAGGTCGAGGCCAAGAGCCTTGACATCGTACGGGCGGCACAACTGGAGCATGCCTTCTAGGCAGGCTTCACCACAGGCACAGGATCGTGCTTGGAAAATCTGGTAAAGGAGATAGGCTAGCTTGTAGCGAGGGGAACTGCAGGCACCGCACGGGCAATTCGGTGCCGCTGACGAGCGTAAGAAAATGAGCACGTGACATCATGACTCTGTGTTACCAATACTGGGGAGTTGTATTATGATTTGACATTATCTATGATCATTTGTCTTTCAGAGTTATATATTATGTAATTCGTTATCATGTTTCATTATTGTTATATGAATGGCTTGCCTAGCAAGTGGGTTAGGCGCCATCATAACTGGTCGTGATTTTGGGTCGTGACAAGTTGGTATTAGAGCACTAGGTTATTTAGGTTTCACGAGTCATGAGCAATTCTAGTAGAGACTTGCAGATCGGTACGTAAACATCTACATTTATTTTCGAGAGGCTACAGGACTATTAGGAAAACTTCTCTTTCTTTCATTCTCTATCGTCCAGATTTTTTATCCTGAAGTTTGAATCTTTTCTCTTCTATTCTCTCATAGATGGTGTGAATACATTTTTTTTGTACAGCTGACCAGGCACCCGTCACACCCCAACCTGGGGAGGTGCGGCCGGCACTCGGTGCCTCACTTTCCCGAGTGTACCACTTTGAAAAGATAGTCACATGAACATATAGAAACTTCGGTCGACAAGGCCTCAACCAAACATAATTTGTATGGAGATACAATCAACATACTTGTAGGCCGAAAAGATCACAATTTGTAAACATGGAATGTCATCTAGAAATCTCAATCTAATGGAAGTAGACAATCCAAAACATATATACATATATACAGAGCCGACAAGGCCACAACACAGGTTTACAGACCAACAACAAGGCCGACAAGGCCACAACACAGGTTTACAGACCAACAACAAGGCCGACAAGGCCACAACACATGTTTACAGGCCAACAACAAGGCCATACACAACATCTAAACAATACAACTAAGTCTACAAGTCTCTAAGATCAACACGAATGTCATATGGTCGATACAAGACCCCAGCCTATGCTTCATATGTATATACCTAAGACACAACTCGAAACATCAGACCCGGTAGCTCTGAAAGAAGCGAAGCTTACCATTCAATAGCTGAATTCAACAAGATCCTACTGGAGAGGTCTATCTGGGACTCTACTTGAACCTGCAGCATGAAATGCAGTGCCCCCGGCAAAAGGGGCGTCAGTATGTATGAAATATACTGGTATGTAAGGCATGAAAAGCAATATGAAGGCATAAGTTGTAAACAGGGCATAAAAAGCAACCTGATAACCTGAATGCCACACAGGGCAAACAATGTAACTCTAGAACTGTACTAATATATATATATATATATATATATATATATATATATATATATATATAT